>MU782659.1:0-25039 GCA_026770625.1 Nicotiana glauca | reverse complement strand
TTTATATTCATTCTCTTCTTTGTTGGTAAGGGCACATAGTCTCATGACGGATTGGTAATGTTGTTAACTTCTCTTATTGTGTGAGTGCGCGATTTGAGGGAGTTTAGTAGTAATGAGTCGTCTCTTGAGGTAGGATGGTTATGGGTAGGTTGTTTGAATTGGTTGAATTGAAATGTTTATATTTGGGCGTGTTCAAATTGTGAAGAATGTGAATTTGGTATGTTCATGCTTGATTGCCGGTAACGAGCATAGTCAAAGGTAGCGTGTATGCTTAAAAAATTAAATTGCTCCTCCACAGTTTATATGTAAGTTATTGGGGTATAGTTAATAGTTCCATTGCTCGAGGGCGAGCAAGATTTTAAGTGTGGGATATTGATATTCAGCTTAAAGTATGCGTATTCATATGCATATTCTCTCATATTTTACTCATATTTCGTAGATTTCGGATGTCTAATATAATAATTTATTCTAATTTGTAGTATTTTTATGCGTAGGAGTTACCTGGAAGCAATGTGGAACTAAAATGCACGATTTGAATAAAAAAAGAGAACAAAGACAAAAAAATGGGCATGTGTAGTGCCAACGGTGCTGCATCACACTACTCGTGGCGCAAAATGCAGATCTAAAGTTTTTTTGGCATAGCTCAGCTTCAGGGCTAGCGCGACGTGCTACCCTGGACGCTGGGTGATGTGACGCTCTCCTACTTCACTCGGGACAAGGTTTTAACGGCTGAAACACCATAACTCATATAAAAAGAAGTTCAAACCTATTTTTGAGGTAGGAACGCTACTTTGAGAGGAACACACAAGCACAGAACACTCGGGAGCAAGGATTCTCAGTTTTCATTCATCTTTCTTAGTATTTTTAACTATTAAACACTTATGAAATTGTTTAACTATATCATGAGTGGCTAAGAAACTCATTATTTTGGGGTTATGGGTCGTTATGGACTATTGTAGTTGACGGTTGATTGCTTTGCTTGGTTTATCATATTAATTTATTTATTCAATCTTGCACTTAATTGTTCTATTACGTAAATAATAGAGTATTATCTATGAATATATAGTTGAACTTGAATATGAGAACTATAGATTGCATATAAGATTGAATAGAATGAGTTCTTGAATATAGACATCGGAGAAATAGAGTCGCGATTAGGATAAACATATTCTAGTTGCCTTACTTGGTTTTTTGCGCATGAAATCTACATAAATTCTTGTTACTTCTAATTCTATAGACGTATAGTATTAGGTTGTCTTGAATAGGCGATCGAAGAATCGTAAGAACTTTGCGAGCATAATAAATCTTGTTAATCAATAAATTAGATAAATCAAGAGATTAGATTAACCGGAAGAACTCAATAGCATATACATTAGTCCCACAACCCCGAAATATTCCCATCTGATTGAATCCTTGCTAAGTGTTTGCTTGCTCTACTTGAGATCTTATTTTCTTATTTGCTTATTATTTTTGCAGTAATTTAGGTAACAAAAGTTGCCATCATGAATATTCTATGTGTAATGTAAAAGCCGATACGAATGACGATAACCGTTTCTCTCGATGCACAATAGCAAAGTTTGCAATTGTCACCGGAATTAATGGCTCGTCGTCGGAAAACCTTGCATGGCACTACTACGCAGGTGGAGAAGATGATTACTCTAGAAAATGGCGTTCAAATGGAATTATCTCCCCTAACTTTTGGTAGTTTTCTTCCGCAGAAATCAATCGATTGAGGAAGGTCATGAAACGAGTAGCTCTGAAGGTGAGATTCAACTTCAACTGGTAAAAATAAAAAAAGTGATAAATTCAACAGTGAGACGTTTACAGTACTCAGAAGCCAGTGGATCGGAGAGGCCAACACCTACGGCAGCTGATATCGTTCGAGGAAATCGCAACTCACAAATAGAGAAAACACTATCATTTGTACCTCCAATTGATAGAGATGGTAAGAAAATCGTTAAACTGTGTGAGGAAGATTTATAATCCAGGAGAATTATTGGAAAAATACTCTAATTGGCTATATAATTGGAGAAAATCCGTATGAGAAAGCTATGGAGAATTTTGTGATGAATATTTGAAATTTTATTAAAAAACCTCAGATCCTATTGCATTCTGAGGGATACTGTATTTTTAGATTATCACCATAGCTGATAAGGATCAAGTTCTTCATTCAGGACCTTACACGTACAGAAACAAATCTATGGTACTAAGACTATTGGAAATTGATTTTTCATTGAACAAAGATGTTCTAAGTATAGTTCTATAATGGGTAAGGTTCACTAGGTTGCCAATGGGATTTTGGTCAACTGAAGCTCTTAGCAAAATGGCATGTACAATCGGAAAATCATTATACACTGATAAATTTACTTCTCACTATGAGAAGATATCCTATGCTAGAGTCATTGTGGAGGTGGATGCTGCTTATACCTTACCAGATCAGATAGAGATAGAATCGCCTTATGGTCCAATGATACAAGTGATTGAATATGACTGGAAGCCTAGTTTTTGAAATGACTGCTTAAAGTTTGGGAATGATTCTATGGACTGCTGGTATAATACAAAATGTGATGAGGAGCGGGAGATAAAGGAAGGTGATAGGCAGAAAAGGCAGAGGAGAAGAGGAAAGAAGTAGGGGAAGAATGTGAAGCAAGCCTGGCTTGTTAAACAACCTCAAGTGAATGCAGATCCTCAGGAAGGAGTAATGAAAGTACATGAAGATACACAAGATAGAGTCTGTTTAGAAAAGGTGAATGATAGTAAGGAAACACATAAAAGATTGCTTATGTGTTCGGGAAGAGAATGAAATAATGTACATGAGATTGTCTGTCATGGTGCAGAGATGGGAAAACAGATTGAAAAGGGCAAAAGTATTGATGTGAATGAGGATGAAGGCATAAGTGGTCCACAAATTGAACCAGGACCACCAGACCCTCTAATATCCAAATGATCATTGTTACATGGAATATTAGGAGGCTAAATCAAGCCCATAAGCAAAAAGAGATCAAAACTCTTATTGCTACTAATAAAGTAGATATTATGGGGTGCATAGAAACTAGAGTAAATGAGCATAAAGCAAAGAAAATCCAAAAAAAAGATAGGTAAAGGATGAAATGTGTGTTGTAATTACTCATATGCTGTGAATGGGAGAATCTGGTTAATTTGGAAAAGTCATATTCAAGTACTAGTGAGTCACATGACAAATGAATTCATCCATTACAGTGTTGAAGATCCTAGTACTCATTTTAAAGCCCAACTTAGTGTCATTTATGCTCAAAATGATAGAAACACGAGGGAGAGTTTATGGAGGGATCTCACGCAGATTAAAATTTCATGTCAGGAGACATGGTTGCTGAGTGGTGACTTTAATTATGTTCTATCCTCTGAAGATAGAATAGGTTCTCCGGTAACTATTGCTGAAGTACATGGATTGAAAGGGATGATTGCTAATATGCAACTCACCCCACTTAGAGCTAAGGGGTGGCACTATACTTGGACAAATAAGCAAGGAACTATGAATAGAGTGTATAGCAAGATAGATTGGGCACTAGGAAATTATCAGTGAATTCAGTAGTATGGGCATGTGGAAGCAGATTATATGAATCCATCAGTATCTGATCGTTCTCCTATTCTTATAAAATATGGAGTCAGAAATTACTACACCCTAAGCCGTTTAGACTATACACAATGTTATGGACCATCCACAGTTTCAAAATATAATTCAGCAGGTATGGGATCAGGATTATGAAGGAGCACCTATACGGCAGATTTGGTGCAAATTGAAGAATCTGAAAGAGAAACTTAAGGGGATAAATGCTTATATGGCTTCAGACAAGAAAAAACTTGAACAGATAAGAGAGAAATTGGATATTGTGCAAAGTCAAATGAGGCAGAATCCTTTGGCACAATCCCTTATAAATGAAGAGAAAGCAACATTAGGTGAAATAGAAAATGGAGCACTGTGGAGGAGCAAGTTCTGAGGCAGAAATCACAGGCATGCTGGATTGAGTGTGGTGATGTAAATACAAAATATTTCATGCATAATGGAAGATCAGATCCAGTCAAAAAAGTATAACTTACATTTATACAGATGTAGGTGTGAAGCTAACAGAAGCTAAACTTGTTGAGCAGGAATTCATAACTGTGTTTCAGCCCTTAATGGGAGATTGTGCTGGTGAGCTACCTTGTGCAAATACAACTGTAATAAGGGAATGACCATGCTTAACTGTGGATCGTCAAAGAACATTGATTCAAATTATGACACTGGAGGAGATCACTGAAGTAGTCAAGGATATGGCTAAAGACAAAGCACCATGGGTTGATGGATTTCCTGTGGAATTTTTTACAAGAAACTAGGAGATAGTGAAAGAGAATATATTTGAAGCTGTTAAGGACTTTTTAAGTGCAAACAGATTACCTAGTATGATCAATACAACAACTATTACATTAGTCCCTAAAGTGAAAGCAACTCCAACAGTAAAAGACTATAGGCCAATTGCTTGTTGTACTACCTTGTACAAGATCATTTCTAAAGTCCTTACAAGGAGGATAAAAGGTGTGCTTTATGGACAGATTGACCAGTCACAATCAACTTTTATTGAAGGAAGGAGTATAGTAGACAATATTCAGCTAAGCCATGAGCTGTTTAAAGGATATGCCAGGAAAGAAGTTTCTCCCAGATGTGTGCTGAAAGTGGATCTAAGAAATGCTTATGACACTCTGGAATGGAGTTTTCTCAAGAAAATGCCGTTAGGCCTTGGGTTTCCTTTCAAATTTGTGCAATGGATAATGACTTGTGTCACTACTATTTCATATTCATTGGTGCTAAATGGTGGATTGACAAAACCTTTTAAGGGGAAGAGAGGGATTAGACAAGGAGATCCTACGTCACTTTACTTATTTGTTATTGCCATGGAGTATCTGAGTAGAGAAATAAAAAAGTTGCATAAGAATGGGGATTTTAACTTCCATCCAAAGTGTAGGAAGCTGAACATCACACATGTATGCTTTGCCAATGTATTGTCGAGCTATATGGAGTCCATAAGGATTCTAAATAATGCTTTCTACAGGTTTTCACTTGCTTTTGGATTACAGGCAAATGTAAGCAAGAGTGCTATATACATGGCTGGGATAGATCAGAAGGCTAGAGAAGAAATCCTGCAAACATTGGGTTTTATTAAAGGAAAGCTGCCTTTTAGTTACTTGGGCATTCCTTTAGACTCAAGAAAACTAACTATTGCTCAGTACTTGCCTCTAGTTGAGAAAATAACAGCAAAGGTTACATGTTGGTCAGCAACGTTATTATCCTATGCATGAAGGTGTCAAATGATAAAGGCAGTCATATTTGGTATACAGACTTACTGGGCTAAGGTTTTCATTATCCCAAAAAAGGTGGTGAAAATGATTGAAACCATATTTAGGACATTTTTATAGACAGGCTGTGTAACTATCTCAAAGAAGGCACTAGTAGCTTAGGAGAATATATGCAAACCAGTAGCAGCTGGAGGCCTAAACATACTGGACATCAAAGTATGGAACAAAGTAGCAGTTACTAGGCACTTATAGGATCTAACTAGAAAGAAGGACTTCCTATGAATTCGACGGGTTCATAGTTTTTGGATAAAGAAGAAGGATCTGGACACAATGCATACTCCTAAGACAACAACTTGGGTAATAAGGAAGACACTGGATAGCAAGAAAGTGATTATGAGGCATCAACAACTCCAAGGGACCATGCATGAAAGGCTAAAGAGTCTGTGTAAGGATGGAAAGTTTAAAATCAAACAAATGTACTTGAAGATGATCCCAGAGTATTGCAAAGTGGAATGGAAGGGCTTAATATTGCATACAAGTGTGCATCCGAGGCACAGATTCATCATGTGGCTTGCAGTACAGAAGAGGCTAGCCACAGTGGATAGATTGCTGAAGCTTGGTATTCATGTGCCAACAGACTGTATATTCTGTAGGCATAGTATAGAGACATTCAACCACCTATTCTTTGAGTGTCCAATAACAAAGAGTTTGTGGACTAAATTGTACCTATGGATGGGACATAAAGGAAACATAGGAGACTAGAAATTTGAATTGAAATGGGTCACCAAGAAGGAAAAGAGCAAGGAAGGTATTAATGGCATCACATGCAGTGTTTTTGCCATGACAACTGCATTGATATGGAGAGAAATAAATAGAGGCAGATTTGAAGATATCAAATACGATGAACACCAAATTTGCAAGGAAATAGTGTTGCATATACATGTTCGAGGAAAACATAACAGGAAATGGAGAGAGCTGCTGTAGAAACTGGACTGGATTCCTTGAAGAATAAATGTATATACAGAAATAGAAAAGCATCCATGAGATAATAGTGTTTGTATTGGTAGTTATAGTTAGTGAGACACTTCGTTTTACTTTGTCATAGTATAAGTAATGTAAAAGGGCAGTAACAAGTCAAAGCTACTACTAGGACTCAACTTGTAAATATTTTTTGAGTATCTATAGAATATAACTTTAACTAAAAAAAAAAGTTACCATCATTTTCTTCACCGCCAGTTGAGCAATAAATTTATAAATAGTTTAGATTGGACAACAGTTGATCATAAATCCTTGTGAGAATGATACTTTCTCGTCACTTTATGAGTTGTCCACCACATATACTTGTGTGTGCATTTTGACTCAACAAGTATTTTGGCATCGTTGCTAAGGATTTAGAAATTAGCTACTTGTTTGAAATAAGCTTTTATTTGTTTATGTTCGAGATTTAATTTATTTTGTTGTTTTTGAATCTACAGGTGTTCAAATTAAATGCTAAGAAGAAGTAACAGTATGAATGATCTTCTGCCTTTTGATCCTGAACGTGAAAGATAAGGAGGGAGGCGGAAGCAAGAGCAAGAATTGCAGAGTTGGGCATTATAGTCCAACCATATCCAATCAAGAATGAAAAAAATAAAGAGAGACCAGTGGTTGAGGCCGCAAGGCTTAGTCTCGCGAACATGACTCAGGATATCGTAAAGCATGATATATATGGGCACTTTGAGCTGAAGCTGTACATGATGCAACTGATTCAATCCACAGAGCTATTTGTGGGTTTGTCAACTGAGGATTCCCAAGGCATATATATAAGATTATAGATATATCAACTACCTAAACCTCTCCAAGGACTACGTGAGACTGACTTTGTTTCCTTTTTCTATGATAGGGGAAGCAAAGGGATGGTTAAATAAAGAGCCCGCAAACTCTATCCACATTTGGTATGATCTAGCACGAAGATTCTTAATCAAGTTTTTTTCCACTAAAAAGACAAAGGCATTGAGGAGCCAGATTCTTGGGTTTCAATAACGAGAAGGTGAGACTTTTTGTCAAGCTTAGGAAAGATACAAGAAACTACTAAGAGACTACCCACATCATTATTAGACTGATGAGGTGTTGGAACATACTTTTGTAGATGGGTTGGACGAGACTTCCAAATCAAATCTAGAATTAACTTATAGAGGAAGTTTCTTGCAAAAGCTATACAGTGAGATTCAAATTCTCCTGAACAATTTCAGTGCAAACGATCATAACTGGAAAGGTGAGGGTGAACCGAGAAGGATGATAAAACAGAAAGCAATAAGTACACTCGGTCTAGATGAGATGTCAGCCATGCTGGCAGAATTTTCTAAACTTACCAATTAAGTGGCTAAGATAGCAATGAGTCATGGGTATCAGATGCAACAGTTTCAGAGGATGGCCATGTGTTGTGAAATTTATAGAGAAGGTCACACGAGTGATCAATGTCTTGTGAATCCATAATCTGTTTTCTATGTGGGCTAGTAGAGTAGAAGTCCAATGAACCAAAGTGAACAATATATGAATACTTATAATACCAATTGGTGGAATCACCCGAATTTCACATGGGGTGAAAATCTGGCTAGTCAAAATCAATATAGACCCCAAGAAAACTACAATCAGCCCCGAAGACCACCACAATAGGTAGAAGAAAGCACCAATAATATGTTGAATAAATTATTAATTGTCAAATTAGCAACTTTGAACAGACAACCACCAGCCGAGGATTGATTTTCAAAATGTAAAAAGGTACACTAGCCAATTATCTGCACAACAAAATACCGGACCTACTAGAGCACTCCCAAGTAATACTAAGAGAAATTCGAGAAGTACAAGCAATTAATCTAAGAATTGGGAAAGCAACAAAGAAGGTGCCGCCTAAAAAGTATGTGACTAAAGAAGTTTTTGAAAGGTTGATACCTCAAACGGAGGTAGAAGCTAAAAAAAAGATGAGGAACACTGGTAGGAGAGGTAAGGCCACCATCGCCTTTTTCTCAAAGATTGCAAAAATTGAAAGATAATTGAAAGTACAGAAAGTTCTTAGATATATTGAGTCATGAGTGTATGAATGTAGCTTTAGTAGAACTGTTGCAAGAAGTTCTTAAATATGCTAAGTACTTGAGAGACATTGTGGCCCATAAAAGAAGGTTGACAGAGTTTGAAACGGTTTTACTTACTGAGGAGTGTAGTGCTAGAGTACAGAGTAACCTCCCACCTAAGTTGAAGGATCCAGGTTGTTTTACAATTCTCTTGGCGATCGTAAAACACGAGGTTGGTAGAGCCTTGTGCGATCTGGGAGTGCACATTAATTTGATGCCACTATCAGTGTTCAAGCAGCTCGATCTTGGAGCACCTAGGCATAATACTATAGCTCTACGGTCAGTAGATCGATCATTGGTAGAGCTTGAAGGAATTATTGAAGATGTGCTGGTACGAGTGAGGAAGTTAATCTTCCCTGTTAATTTTTTTATTCTTGAATATCTAGTAGATGAAGAAGTGCCTATTATTTTGGGGCGACCATTCCTGGCAACTAGTGGAGTAATTATAGATGTGAGGGAAGAAAAGATGAAGATGAGAGTGCATGATGCTGAAGTCACATTTAATTTGTACAAGGTGCTTAACCCTTAATATTGAGGATCATGTTTCTAGCTAGGTCCTAGAGGGTCTCAGGTAGTATTTCTCATCCTTATTTTAATATTTTTCACTATGATCCATGCATCGAGGACTATGCATGAAAAAAGTGTGGGGTGGGGAAATTACTTTCTGGGTATAGTTGCATAAAGTCTTTTCTAAATTTTTTCTTATAGCCTGTAGTTAGTAGTAGTCTAGCTTAGAGTATTAGACAAAAAAAATTTATAAAAAGCTCTAACATTTCCCGACAGTCTTTGCTTGATCATAGATGTGCTTGTCAATTACAAAGAGAACTTTCCTTTGATAGCCCCTTTGAGCTAGTAGATTTTTTCCTTGGCACCCATATTATAAATAGTATCCCTAAGTTTGTTCTTAAGTTGAGTTTGTTGAATCTTTACCTCCAAAGGAACTTCGGTGTTAAAAGAAGTAAGTCGATAGATTGGGAAGTAGTTTTCGATTGCAACCATTGAAGAACCCATAAGGTGCACTAAAGTTAGAGAAAGGCCTCTAGCTGATGAACTTTAATGAAATGAGTGTGTGTAGGAAAAAAAAGATAAAATGGAGAAAAGATAAATGCAGGGAAAGAAATTTAAATAATGTTGATCGTAAAAAAGGAAAAAAAAAGTCACGACCCAAATTTCTCACAATAAAGTATCGTGATGGCCGCCTAGTAGTATAAAAAAGTAAATATACAACAGGGGAGCTCCCGAGGTACCGCCTCGTAGTCCCAAAAATAAATATGCAACTAGGGAGCTTCCAAGGTACCGCCTCGCAGCCCCAAAGTAAATACACACCTCGTAACCGATGGAACAAAGTATTCACAACAAGAGATCCTACAAGTAAGGACAAAATACAAAAATCAAGAAAAAATAGGAATTCAACTAATCATGCTGCACAGATTTCAAATGAGCATTTAAGACATGTAGACATGCGATAGGCTAAACATGATAATTACACATGTTGGGATAAATCATTTAAGATATAACAGGTTACTATTCAGTAAAAACCAGATATTCAACTATTAGCCCGTGTACACACTAGTCACCTCGCGTACACGGCTCTCACATATCATAAATTATTACAACAGTACCAAATCGTAAGGGAATTTCTCCTACATAAGGTTAGGCAAGTCACTTACCTTGAACCTTCTCAATCAGTCAATGAGAATGCCTTTTCCTCGAGTTTTGGACTCCAAATGGCCCAAATATAGCCAAAAGCAGTTACATACTATAAATACAACTATAAGAAACTAATATAATTAATGAAATCAAGACTTTAACAAGAAATTAGAAAATTGCCGCAAAAAATTGACATGTGGCCCATGTCTCAGAATTAGGTAAATGTCACAAAATACCCATTCAACAAAGAGTTTACCCATACCAAATTTACTCAAATTCGATACCAAAATCTCGATCAAAACTTCAAAATTCAGCCTAAGAACTTTTCCTCAATTTTCTCCAATTTTTCACCTCATGTCACTAATTTAATGATGAAAACAAAGGCGTAATCACCGAAATTAACCAAAATTAGGTAAGAATCACTTACCCCAAATACCCACGTGAAAATTTCTCCAAAAAAAAAACGTAATTCCGAGTTCTCAAGTCCAAAATGGTGAAAAATGACATAGACCCTCAATTTTGAACTTTTAAAATCCGCCTAGGTATTTCCTTCTTCGTGAACGTCGAAGCTTCGTCGCGAACGCGAGGGCCCACTCGTGAATGCGGTGAGCATGCTCCCAGGCCTTCGCGAACGCAGAGCTTCTCTCATGAATGCGTAGGATAAAAGCCTGAGGCCCCAACTGGTCGATTTTCTATGCGAACATGAAGTCCGTAACGCGAACACGTAGACCTCAGACTTCTCAGCTTTGTGAACGCGGGAACCTCATCGTGAAAGCAAAGGGAAAAGCCCCAACAACACTCAACACTTCTACGTGAATGCGGGAGCACCACCGCGAGTGCGTAGAAGGAAACCAGACACAGAACTTTTGAAGCTTCATCCATAACACTAAGTCCAAAATTGATATGTTAACCATCCGAAACTCACCCGTGGCCCCCGGTACCTAAACCAAACCTATCAACAAGTCCTAAAACATTATACAAACTTAGCCGAATCCTCAAATCACTTCAAACAATGCTAAAAATACGAATCACACTCGAATTCAAGCTTAATAAACATAGGAAATTCCAATTTCTTCAAACAATGCCGAAACCTATAAAAACACGTCTGATTGACCCCAAATGTTTCACACAAGTCACATCTGACATTACAGACCTATTTCAACTTCCACGATCAGAATCTGACCTTGATATCAAAATATCCACTCCTGGTCAACCTTTTCCAAAAATCATCAAATTTCTAACTTTCATCAAATGATGTCATGAAAATGACCTATGGACATCCAAATCAACATCCAGACAAGGTCCTAAGACCAAAATCACTATAAGGAGCTATTAGGACCAACGAAACTCCATTTTGGATTCTTCTTCACATATATTAAACTACAATCAACTCTTACAACTCAAACTTCACACTTAGGACTATCTGTCCCATTTCACTCTGAAATTTGCCCGAACCCGGCACCAAGCACCCCAACAAGTCATGTAAGCATATGATAAAAATGGGACAATAAATAGGGGATTGGGGCTCATAATCTCAAAACAACCAGCCGGGTTATTACAAAAAAAAACATACCTCCAGATCTCCTGATACTAGTTCGTACTGGGGGATGTAGAAGTGTTGAATTGACAAAAAAAGGACTATGTTGTGTATGGTTTATGGCGAGTGAATTGGTTAAGAAGAATATGTGCTCGATTTATGAGTGTAGTGTATTAAAGTTCTTAGGAGGGCTAGTCACTATTCATAAATGAATTCTACCCGTCCCTTAGCCTACATTACAACCCAAAAAGACTTAATTGATCCTACACCGGGCTAGCTTAGGCTGGTAGAGATGTACACTATTAGCAAGCTTATGGTACTACCACAGGATGCACATAAACTTCTTTGTGAGAGTGAGTGTCATTTGTTAACTTGAGTGATGTCCTTAGTTTATGTTCAAAGTTATACTTGAATGTGTGAAATATTTTTTTATTCACTCTCTTGTTTGTTGGTAAGGGCACATGATCTCATGATAGATTGGTAATGTTGTTAACTTCTCTTGTTGGGTGAGTGTGCGAGTTAAGGAGTTCTTAGTGATAACGAGTTGGCTCTTGAGGTAGGATGGTTATGGGTAGGTTGTTTGAATTGGTTGAATTGAAATGTTTGTATTTGGGCATGTTGAAAATGGGAAGAATGTAAATTTCATATGTTCATGCTTGATTGATGGTAACGACCATAGTTAAAGGTACAATGTATAATTGTAAAACTGAATTGCTCCTCTATAGTTGATATGTAAGTTGTTGGGGTATAGTTAATAGTTCCATTGCCTGAGGGCGAGCTAGAGTTTAAGTGTGGGGTGTTGATGTTCAACTTAAAGTATTTGTATTTATATGAATATTACCTTGTAGTTTACTCATATTTCGTCGATTTCAGATGTGTAATATAATGATTTATTCTAATTCGTGGTATTTTTATATGTAAGAGTCACACGGAGGCAATGTGGGACGATGAGGCGTGATTTGAAGTAAAAAGAGAACAAAGCAAAAACGTAGGCCAGTGTAGTGCCCAGGGTAGTGCATCACGCTACCCGTGGCACAAAATATAGATTTGAAGTTTTTTTGGCATAGCTTAGCGCTAGGTCTAGCGTGACGTGCTATTCTGGATGTTGGGTGCGGGATACTCTCCTACTTCATTCGGGACAAGTTTTTAACGCCCGTACACACCCCCAACTCATATAATAATAAGGCAAAACCTATTTTGGAGGGAGAGACGCTACTTCGAGAGAAAAACACAAGCACGAAACACTCGAGAGCGAGGATTCTAAATTTTTTTCCATCTTCCTTAGTATTTTCATCTTGCTAATGTAACGACCCGATCGGTCGTTTTGAGCTTTTGTACTTTGATCGCCAGTTCTCGGTCATGACTTGTCCCGTGTAATGTATTATGACCTATGTAGATCGTTGGTTTTGGTTTCAGGAAAAAATTTGGAATGAATTTGAAAGAACAGTCTCAGTTGAAAGCTTTGAATTTGAAATGTTTGACCAAGGATTTGACTTATTAGTGTATGAGCTCGGATCGGAATTTTTATGGTTCGGTTAGCTTCGGGAGGTGATTTATGACTTAGGAGTGCGATCGGAATTGGTTTCGGAAGTCCGTGGAAGGTTTAGGCTTGAATTGACGAAATTAAGATTTCGGTATTTTTCGGTTGATAGATGAAATTTTGATACATAGGTCGGAATAGAATACTGGAAGTTTCAGTAGCACCGTTAGGTCATTCGGGATGTGTGTACAAAATTTTAGGTTATTCGGACGTCGTTTGGTCAGTTTTTTATCGAAAGTGTATTTCAGAAGTTTTTGGAAACTTAGACTTGGATTCGATGAGTTTTGAGTAATTTGATGTTGTTGGAGGTGTTTTGATAATTGGGAAAAGTTTGAATGATATTATGGGATATTTTGGCATATTTGGTTGAGGTCCAGAGGGCCTCGGATGAGTTTCGGGTGGTTAAATAGATCAATTTCATGTTTTGGGAGTTGCAGATTTTCAGTCTTCAGTTGCAGGCGTGTTTGTTCATTGCGATCGCATTCAAGGGCTCGCGATCGCGTAGAGGTTTCTTAGGGAAGTGTATTTTTGTTCAATGCGTTCACGTAGGCCGTCTTGCAATCGTATAGAGGTAAGGAAATTGTTGCTCACGAATGCGTAGGGATAGTCGCGTTCGCGTAGAGTTATTGGACCTTGGGTTTTGGCTTGACTTTGTTCATTGTGAACGCGGCAGTGGGCTCGCGATTGCATAGTATGAGAAGGCTATGCATCGTGATCACAGAATGTTTTATGCGATCACATAGAGTAAATTTGTGGGAGCCGAGTTTTGTGCATCGCGATCGCATGGTTTTAATTGCGATCGCATAGAAGGAATTTAGCTTGGGCAGAATGCTTTTAAATCATCTTATTCGCGAATGTGGGTTTATTTACACCCATGGCTCATAGTTTTTGGAGATTCTTGAAGGAAATTAAAGAGGGATTCAAGAGAAAACTACTTGAGGTTAAAATCTTGGTCTTAAAAGTCGATTATATTGTGAAATCCACCTAGAAATTCATGGAAATTAAGCCTAAAATTGATGAACTAGGGCTTGAGATTTTGAAATTTGATTTAGGGATTTGAAGGACCATTTGAGGTCGGATTTGAGAACTTTTGATATGTATGAACTCGTGAGGATATAAGGAGTCTATTGATGTGAAAATTTTTGAGTTTCGAGAAAGGGGCCCAGGGCTCGGATTTTGGTAATTTCGGGATTTGTGCCCGTTATTGATTGTTTTTGCTTGGGCTTTGTTCTCTTAGCATATTGTGATGTATTCGCTCTGTTTGTGAATAGATTCCACGCGCGTAGAGGCCGATTTGAGGGGCAAGGGCGTTGCGAGCTAGAGATTTTGCCGGTTCGAGGTGATTACTGATTGTAAGTGATATTCTGAGGGTTTTAAACCCTGGATTTGCACATTGTAATGCTATATTGAGGTGACTTGCACGCCGGATAGTGTGGGGTATAGCACCGTTGGGTATTGTGACTTGGTCCATCCCGATTGATGAATTTAATGCATATTTGACTAAAATTTACTTGTTATCATCATATTTTGGGCTGATTGCCATATTTGGGCTTCGTGCCAGCTATTTGAACCCTTCGGGGATTGTTGTTGATATTTCCTCACTATTTTGATTTTATACTTGAACTCAGTCATGTATTTTCCACTATTTTTTTAGACTCAGCCAAGTTTATTTCGCTTTAACACTTGAAATGATATTTCCAATAATATTTGGGCTGAGCATCATGTTTAACGTTGCCCTAGTGGCTTATGTGATTTTTGACTGAGTAAGGCTGAGTGCCTATATTGTGAGGATACTTTTGGGTCGGACTGCACGCTGCAACAGTGAGATACTGATTTGATATGAGGCCGAGGGCCTTGATTGGATGCCACGAGATGACTTGATATTGTGCTTGGGCCGTAAGGGGCCCCTCCCGGAGTCTGCACACCCCCAGTGAGCGCCGTCGACGATAAATATGGATCGGGCTGCACGCCATAGCGATATATGGATCGAGCTGCACGCCGCAGCGATACTGGTACTATTTTATATGTTTACTTTATTTCGTTGTCTACCATTATTTGTTATTTATGCTACTTCATGTGATATCTACCGGATTGTCTGACATTATCTGTTAATTGAGTGTGGTGCTCGAGGGGCAGACTTCTATGCTTATTCGCACTATTTGTTTTGTAATCATTTGCATAACTGTTGAAAAGGTCATTTTCCAAAGAGGTTTTTAAACTAAGCTAATATATTTCTAAAGATATCTCAGCTTCACTGCTTTTCTCAAAGGGTTTTACACTGCTCTTATATAGCATGATGGTTTGCTTTACGTGATTTCTTACTGCTAAGTTGTTATTTACCTTTATTACTCACTGAGTTGGAGTACTCACTTTACTTCCTGCACCTCGTGTGCAGATGCAGGTATTTGTTCATCCGGTAGTGGGTTTTGAGCTAGTCGGAGGCTAAGTTATTGGAGTTTAGCGAGGTGACTGCCAGCGTTGGCAGCAGTTCGCAGCATCGCATTTAGTTTTTTTGTTTATCAGTCTCATTTTGAATGTTTCATGCCTTGAAGTTGTAGTTATATTTGTTACGCCCCGCAATATTACGTCAATATTACGTTCCGCAGTATTATATTACGACAGTGTTGCACCCTGAAGTATTTTACATTGAATTTGTCGTAAGGTAACTGACATCAACCCAAATAGAAGATTATTTGGAGATTATAAGGATTATGCTATTTATAACAAGTAATGAATAAGTGTTATGAAGGATAAAGGGGTACACGGATTAACGAAAATGAGTTTCGTTGGGAATGGCCAATTTAAAATAAAATACGGGTCGAGCGATAATATCCGATACTTATAAATTAGTATCATGCAAGGTACCATATGACTACGGTAGTATAATATATAAAGTATATATGAAGTATTTTAAAAATAAATAAAATTTTAAGTAATTTGTAGCAACTTGTAAATTATGCGGGTAATAAATTAATTACCGGATAACGAAATATTACCCGATTAACTAATAATTGGATAATTTTTGGATAAGGCTTATAAAATATTAACGTGGCAGCACCTCCTTTTACCCTTTTGATGACTCTTAAATAAGATCAGAGGTGGCACAGTTACAAGATTTGTGTGACAGAAGGCCTTTTCGATGCCATACTACCTTCTTATTTGTATATGTTTGGAAATAGGTAAAGAGTGTTCTGTCAAAAAGGTTTTATAAGTCAAACACAATGCTCTAGCCCTATTGTCCTATCCATCTCCTTTACATAAATATTTGCTTTTTGCTAAGTTAGCTATTTAGATTATTATAAAATGGATAAGTAGTACTTCTAGCTCGACTAATAGGCTTTAATGAACAATTACTTCACTTGTGGGAATGCTGAGAGAGGACTTAGAAATATTTGAGACCATGGGAATGCAAGGGATAAATATGGAATTAAATACTTACTGTGTCCTACAGATTGGTCTTGAAAGAAATGGATTATTTGATAAAGTACAATTTTATAGAAAAGAGAGATGAGATTTAAATCGGAAAGCTGCACTAGAGAAATGTCTAAGGAAGAAACAATGAGCGATCTTCTTTTTGCTGGAAACTTAGTCGGTTGAGACACAGATCTCCAGATACTTTCTTTGAATAATTGGAGTACGGTGTAAAACTTCCCAAGAATATTATACGGATTTATTTTACTCCAGGTATGTTAAGACTATCACTTCTTTCTTTTGGCAAGATTCATATGATACAAACGTAAGGTGCAAATGCACAAATTCCATATATAACTCTATTCGTAGAAGTATTAGAAATGTTTATGTTCTTGAATTTGCATATTATTCCATTGTTTGTTCATGGGTCTCAGAAAATACGTAAAATGATGTTATGATATTAATCAAAGGTATAATGGTCTTATGACGTATCGAGAGATTTTGTTATTATACTTCATATGCATTTGTACATTGACCCATGACTCAGACGGCATTATATACGCGTATATATATATATATGTATATGGGATATGGGAAAAGATTACGGCGTTATATACGCACCACCACCTGATCAGCTGGTATATGATGATGATGTTACCCACAGTGGCTGAAATATGATTCAAACGGCGTTATACACGCATATACGGGTATGTATTCAAATGGCGTTATATGCGTTGTCACACCACCTTTTTTACACACACACCCGAAAGTGCGGTATATAAGGGAGTTTTTTCAATTAAAGTGACATTATTCGAAATGGGATTAATTTATTTATTTCAGAGTCACCACTTGGAATAAGTTACGGTGTCCCAAGTCACCGGTTCATTTAAAATCCCAAATCGAGTAAGTTTTATTTTTTAAAGTCTGCGAACCAGAAATTCTAAGTAAAGAATTCTGTTAACCCGGGGAAGGTGTTAGGCACCCCGGATTCCGTGGTTCTAGCACGGTCGCTTAGTGATTATTATTTGGCCTAAATTGTTTAACTATTCATTTTTAAAACCTATGTGCAATTATCTTTTTACCGCTTTTAATTAAGGAAATTATTCGTATTTAAAGAATTGAGCTACGCGAACATATACTCTTTTCTTTTGGCGCGTCAAAATCATGCCACGCGGACGTGTCCACAATTAATAACGCTTTATTTATTTTATTAAGAAAATTTAGTTAAGGTTGCGTGAACGCATACCTTGAATCTCTTAAGAATTAAATTTGTAATTATGTTACGCGAACGTATACACAATCACAATACTAACCTAAATTGAGCCTAAAACGAACTACGAGGCTTGTACATTATTTATTTTTTTCTAAACTAATTTAAGGTTATATCTCCAGATTTGCGTATTGGAGAACGTAATAGGGGCGTATGATTTTGGTTAGTCAAATCTGCCTGAATGGCTAAAGCATATGCTCTTATTGAAAAATTAGTCATATTAATTAGTAGGACTAAAATCATATGTAAGAAAAACATCTACATTTAAAAAAAAATTTAGGTAAAACAAGCTAATGAACTTGGAATAGGCTATATTGTATTCTCTAAATTGACTAACCTTTAGATCTCCTCCAATAAAAGCAATAACAAGTTTGTAACAAATAGAATGGAAGGATCATGAAAATTCTACTAATATAAAATATGGAACACCACTACAGTGAAAACAGAGATGTTTCCAAAATCATATCAGTTGCAGTCGAGAATAGGGATTGATAAAAGGGAACAATGAAAAACACCACTACTCAGATATTATTTATTTTTTTAGCAGAAATGTCTTTTTAGCAGGACCAAGCATATAATTGCAACCATGGAAACAGTTAAGGGCAAAACTATCACAAAATTATCTTTTCATTCAGCTGTTAAAAGATCACATATTCTGGAGCAGTGTATCACACCATATACCCCACCATCCCCTATGCAACACCAAAACATCACTTTTGAATCCCATAACAAAAGTTTACAGATTTTCTTTGAGCAAAAGTAATTTGATAAGTTATTAATTCACCCATAACTTTAGATGTTCAGAATATAGCAAGAAAAGGAAATGACAAAACCTTCCAAGAGAACGAACGAATAGAACCGCATCTTCTACAAAATATGAATTTTTCATTTAATTCCCAACAAATATTCCAAAGTTCTTGCCTCTTTATAGAGTTAAATACAAGCTACATCATACAGATTCGGTGGTAGAAGGTTAATAACATCCCATAGAAACAGGTAATGAACACTTAACTAGCAGGGTAAATGACGATAGAAATTCCTACAATGAATACTACAGAATTGCACATGCTATAAACTAAATCATAAAGAATCGTCTGCAACAGGTGAAAATTACATGGTTGAGTGAGGTAAATGATACCTTGAAAGTGTAACAAATCTTTAAAATTGCCAAATAATGACTGAAAAATGTCAGCTAGCAAATCCGGTGCAGGCAGCAACAAACGCACCAAAAATGAACCACGAATCTGACTTTAACCCAAAATACACCGAAAAGAAGTAAATCTCTAACAGCAAAAAGTGACTGAGAATATCCAAATGAAGCTCTTGAGATGGAAGAAGAGATTCAGCAATAATAAACAGCAGCTCCACAGACCAGCCCAAACAAAACCAAATCTCAATCGAAAAATGGACTGAAAACCCAGAAAGCCAAAAATTCGGAATCCAACTACGAACTTTAACTCGAAGTTTAATCCAAAACTTTCTTTTAGAACCAAAAATCACGAAGAAGAAACAAGGCAAAAAAAAATCTTTGTTTTCAGTGAACTCAAACCATTTTTTTTGTGTGTTTTCTGAAAATAAAGCAAGACTGAAAGAAGGAAAGATCTCAAAGAAAATGACAACTCGAAAAACCCTAGAAATTGACTGAGTTTTTCTCTGAAAATTTTCTCCACGATTTTGTATATTCTATGTATATTATGTGTATATTCCGTATATCTTCTCTCTCTCATGTATAAAACTTACCTTATATATATATATAGCCTTCGAAAAATCTTCAAACACCCGCCCAAATCCGAAAAAATTCTTCAGATTTTTGAACAATTTTGGGACAAATGGAGGGCGTGGATTGATTCACATCTATCCACAGCTCCCATTCATCCAACAATTGTCCTTTTGCACCCGATATCGTACAAAATTATACAATTTCTGAGAGAAATTCGTACCCTTCTGACAAAGGAGACGTTGGGAATGAGGTTGACGTGGAGGTGAGGGGACCATAGGTGAAAACGGGCGAGTCGAGGGCGAGTTTTGAAGCTGAGTTGCGAGTTGGGGAAGATGGAGGAACGGTGAGGGGGAAGGGGGGAGGCCGCCACAATGTTTTGTCTTTAGGGTTAGGGTTTGAGATAGGAAAAGTTATAAGGGGGGTTTTATGTTGTGAAGAGTGGGGCGGGTCTGGGCAGGTGGGCTGGGGCGGTTCGAAATTAACTAGGCCAATTTGAAAGATTGGCCCAATTTTTAAGAGACAACACCAAATAAATCCTTCCCATTGCTTCTTTTTCCTCTCTTTTTTTTAAATTAAAAATCCCAAAAATTAAAAATCCTAGGTTATCTAAAATGTAAGATTAAACTAATTAACTAATTATAAATTGTAAACATTACTTAAATCTATATCAAAAGTGGAAAATCAATAAACTAAAATTAAAAGACAAAAAAAAAAATATAAAAATGAGCTATTTTTGTGATTTTCAAATTTTAAATAAAGCCAATAACTAATTAATCAATCCTAAAAGTATAAAAATAAATCTTAAATGCAATGCATGATATTTTTGGTATTTTTCATAATTTAAATTAAAAAAACAAGAAAAATGTAAACAATTAATAATATCTACAGAAATTCTAAAAAATGGAAAATAATTAATAGAAAAAATCTATTTTCTTAGATTTTGTAGGAGTGTTTCATGTACGGCAAAAATCACATGCTCACAGCTGTCCCTCTTTGCTCGGAGACACGAAGGGTTTTCGGGCAAAGATAAAATGAGCAATTATGAGGGATTTTTGCCCGTTTGAAACTCCATGAGAAGCATTTTTGAAAAGAGTCTGACCGAACCTTGCTTCAAAGGTTGCCTACATATCCTTGGCTATAAAGGAATCAGGTCAGTGTAGTTCTGAAAGTTTTGGTAGCTGGGACTACCAAGAAAGCCGTGATTTCGTTGCTGTTGCTGCTGCTACTGCTTGCTGACCTCCTTATTACATCAAAAGGGAAATTAAAGCTAAGCTAGCTATGCCTAACAACTATGAGTAACAAGATTCCTATCTATAGTTCTCTTGAAACTTGATCTTGAGTCTTGGCTGATTTTGCTGTGGACTCCGATCTGAATCTTGATGCTCGTAACTTGTACGTGTTTACTTCTTCATACAGCATTGGGTAAATACAGGATCTGCGGAGCTTGTGACTTCAACCAGATTTTGAGCCATCCGCGCCCTTGCTTGCTTCGCATTTGAGTTCATTTCTTTTTGTTCTTTTCTTCTTTTCTTGATTCTGTATTGAGACTCATTCCATTGGTCATCTCGCACCTTGTGTCTTGAGATTGAACGAAATTTTCTGCCCCAGTTTTCACTAGGAAAATTTCGTGAGTTAGTTGTGACACATATCTAAGAGATTAAATCAGGATTGCATTTCTCCAGGTTATGCTAAAAGATGACCGGGTTATGCCGGAAAAAGGAAAAGCTCCTTGGGTTATGCCAGGGAGATCCACGGTTTTTCGCCGGGATTTGGGAAGAAAAAGCTCCACGATTTTTGGCCGGGAGGCCCTCGTTTTTTTGGCCGGGATTTGGAAAGAAAAAGCTCCAACGGTTTTTTGGCCGGGATTTGGAAGGAAAAAGCTCCAACGATTTTTTGGCCGGGAGATCCTCGGTTTTTTGGCAGGGATTTGGAAAGAAAAAGGTCCAACGGTTTTTTGGCCGGGAGATCCTCGGTTTTTTGGCCGGGATTTGGAAAGAAAAAGCTCCAACGATTTTTTGGCCGGGAGATCCTCGGTTTTCTTTTTTTTTTATTGGCCGAGATTTGGAAATAAAAATCTCCAACGATTTTTTTTAGCCGGGATTTGGAAAGAAAAATCTCCAACGGTTTTTTGGCCGGGAGATCCTCGGTTTTTTGGCCGTGATTTGGACAGAAAAAGCCCCACAATTTTTTGGCCGGGAGATCCTCGATTTTTGGCCGGGATTTGAAAGAAAAAGCTCCAATGGTTTTTGGCCGGGAGATCCTCGGTTTTTTGGCCAGGATTTGGAAGGAAAAAGCTCCAACGGTTTTTTGGCCGGGAGATCCTCGGTTTTTTGGTCGAGTTTGGAAAGAAAAATCTCCAACGGTTTTTTGGCCGGGAGATCCTCCGTTTTTTTTTGGCCAGGATTTGGAAAGAAAAAGCTCCAACGGTTTTTTTTGGCTAGGAGATCCTCGGTTTTTTGGCCGGGAGATCCTCGATTTTTGGCCGGGATCGGAAAGAAAAAGCTCCAATGGTTTTTGGCCGGGAGATCCTCGGTTTTTTGGCCGGGATTTGGAAGGAAAAAGCTCCAACGGTTTTTCAGCCGGGAGATCCTCGGTTTTTTGGCCGGGATTTGGAAAGAAAAAGCTCCAACGGTTTTTTGGCCGGGAGATCCTCGGTTTTTTGGCCGGAATTTGGAAAGAAAAAGCTCCAACGGCTTTTTGGTCGGGAGATCCTCGGTTTTTTTTTTTGGCCGGGATTTGGAAAGAAAAAGCTCCAATGGTTTTTTGGCCGGGAGATCCTCGGTTTTTTGGCCGGGATTTGGACAGAAAAAGCTCCACGCTTTTTTGGCCGGGAGATCCTCGGTTTTTGGCCGGGATTTGGAAAGAAAAAGCTCCAACGGTTTTTGGCCGGGAGATCCTCGGTTTTTTGGCCGGGATTTGGAAAGAAAAAGCTCCAACGGTTTTTTGGACAGGAGATCCTCGCTACCATGATTTGTTTTTCTTTGGGGTTTTCGTTATTTTTATTTTTTTTATTTTTTATATTTCTTTTCTCTTCTTTTCTTCTCCTTTTACATTTTCCTTTTTATTTAGCAACATGCACGACAGAGTTTTGGGAAACTTCCTTTTGGTTGCTTCCTTGAAGCAAGGCTGTTTCAGTACTTGCACCTTTCATTTTCTTTTTGAGTTGCTCCTGCGTCTTGCACAGTTACTTTGAATAGAACCTGTTTTCAAGAAAGAACAATTTATTAGTTTTAAACGGTGGTTGGTTTTGTGGCCTTGATCATCCCAATTGCTTGATCCCGGCCCCATTTCCGTTGAGAACTTTGCTGCCTGCTAGCTTTGAGGGTAAATTGCCTTTTAAACCGACAAGATTCAACTCTCAGGATTTCATTATGACTCGCCCGTGTGGGCTCTGGCCTTTGCCTTTAACTTTCTTTCTTTCAAACATCTTTACTTTGAAAGCATCAATCACCATGGTCAATCTGGATTGGACTGACACACTCGCTGAGGCTGTTAATTTTCTCCGACTTTTGCCAGGCGGAGCCCTGTGAAACCGGTCCTGCCATCTTTTCTTTGTAATAGTTACGGAATAAGAGTTAGACTGAAAGGGATTCAAAAAAAGTATGCAAAAGATAAGCATATGAGTTTAAAGAGAAGCGTCCCTTTCGGGGGGAAAAGAAGGACTTATCTGGGGTGCATGCTGGCTCCAAATGAACATGACATGCTTCTTGAACTAGACGCCTGACCCCCACAAACTTTCCAGCTTCTTGTGAACCCATTGATCCGCATTTCAAAAAACCAGGAAACCTTGCCAGGACTATTTTAGTGGTGAGATGCCTTCTTTTCGGTCGACAGCGCCCTTTGCGGGTTTTCGCCAATCGACCTCTCTCATTTCTCTTCTCACCGTCGCCCGATAGTACTCTTTGCGAGTTTTCACTAAGCGAACTCTCTCATTTTCAGTTTCTCTACTCACCATCGCCTTATGGTGCCCGAAGGATTTCACCGATAAGACTCTCTTATTTTATTCTTCTCAATTTGAATTGTATCGAGTTCCATCAATGACGTTTTTCACTTCCCTGCCTTTGCCAATTGATCAGAAGGACTTGAACAAGGTCTTTGGGTAAAAAGGATTTTGGGCGGAACTACAACTTTGGAACCAATTTGGAAAATTCAAACCGAATCGTCATATCATCTGCCCCAGTTTCAATTTTGGGGAATTGGGATTTTTGTTTTGGTGTGACTGAACCTCAGGGAGAGGTTGCCTACGTACCCTTTCGGGATCAAGTCAAACGTAGTTCAGGATAATATTGTTTTTTTTTACTTCAGGGTTCCAAAGAGGGTAATCAAAGAAGCGTGATCGGCTCAAGGGGTTTACGAAGGATTGATAGTGTTTGAGGTAGCCGGAAGAAAAGCCTTCATCATTTCAATTACACAAAAGCCATCACCTAGGAGGTCTAGACATAGTACCTTTTCACTGCATCTGCATTGACTGCTGTTTCAGAATCATTTCCTTCGATGTCTCCCAGGTACAGTGCTCCCCTCGGTAATATTTTTCTAATGATGTATGGGCCCTTCCAATTTGGAGCAAATTTTCCTTTTGCTTCTTCGTGATGAGGGAGAATGCGTCTTAACACAAGTTGTCATACCTCAAAATTTCTGGGCCGAACTTTCTTGTTATAAGCACGGGCCATTCTTTGTTGGTACAACTGCCCATGGCAGACCGCAGCCATTCGCTTTTCATCAATTAATGTTAGTTGTTCCAGACGGGTCTTGACCCACTCACTGTCTTTGATTTCGGCTCCAACAATGATCCGGAGAGAAGGAATTTCAACTTCTGCGGGTATTACGGCCTCAGTGCCATAGACCAGGAGGTACGGGGTTGCTCCCACCAATGTGCGCACCGTAGTGCGATATCCTAGTAGTGCAAAAGGCAACTTTTCATGCCATTGCCTGGAACTCTGAATCATCTTTCCAAAATCTTCTTGATGTTCTTATTTGCAAGCACCATTGGCTTTAGGCCGATAAGGAGTAGAGTTCCTATGCGTTATTTTGAATTGTTCGCATATCTCTCCCATCAAATGACTATTCAGGTTTGCAGCATTATCTGTGATGATAGTTGCAGGAATGCCAAAACAGCAAATAAGATTGGAGTGCACAAAATCCACCATAGCTTTTTTGGTGACCGATTTGAGAGTGATGGCTTCAACCCACTTCGTAAAGTAANGACATGGGATGTAGTTCTGTAGGAGGTGCATGAATCAAATCACCGTGCACCTGACATTGATGGCACTTCCGGACAAAGCTGAAACAATCCTTTTCCATGGTTATCCAGTAATAGCTCGCTCGAAGGATTTTCTTTGCTAAAACATACCCGTTCATGTGGGGTCCGCACACTCATGCGTGTACTTCATGCATGATTCTTCCGGCCTCTTAGGCATCAACACATCTTAACAAGTTGAGATCCGGGGTCCTCTTGTACAAGACATCACCACTTAAGAAGAAACCACTCGCA
>MU782654.1:15889-35062 GCA_026770625.1 Nicotiana glauca | reverse complement strand
TGTATTCGACACAGTATTACCTAATACACTTATACTTAGTGCATATTATAGCGTAAGTACATATATTATATATATATATATATATATATAAGTTTTCTTCTATTTAAACATAGGAACAAATTTTACGTTCTAAGAATATGAATATATTTTTTTTTATAGTTTTTAATTTTCTTAAATAGAACCTATTAAGAGTAAGATAAATATTTAAAATATTAAGATTAAACCTAAAAGAAATATTTACACTGAAATAGTTTAGAATTCAGGTGTGGTCAAAAATTAGGTGTTCACAGTCCATTGTTATACCGATTACATGATCCATTCATTGAAAACTCCCAAATTTGAATATTGATATTATACAGTGGTTACCGAGCTTATTCCTAAATTATTAATTGTTTTATACTACAAGAAAAGCATGATGAGGCTGAAAATTATTTATTGTTTCTGAGAGGGCATTTTTATGTTATTTTCTCTTTGAGATACTAGCATGTTTCTAGCTTGTCCCCGAATAAAAATGGTTGTGGTTAAGTGTTATTACTCACTGAGCTAGCGACTCATTCCCCGCTAATTTTTTTTTATTACAGAGACATCAGTTAACGCAGGCAAGGATTTTGTTAATTAGAGCGCACAGGTTGAGAATTCTTGGTGAGCCTCGCACTTGTCCGCGTGGGCGGAGATTTTTACCAATTGTTATGGACTTTTTTTTAAATTCTTAGAGTCGCTCCATAGTCATTCTTTTAGTGTCATGAGTATTCTTTTCTTAGTATAGTCTTATGTTGAGTATCGTCCTTTGTTATGAAAGTTGGAGGTAGATTAGTATTTCTGGTTGTTATTGTGTTGATTAGTAATGGTGGAGACTTATTTTGGCTAATAGGTATGTTGTCAATTGCCAGTTGAATTGCTATTAGGTTGTTTGGTTGCTGATTTGAAACAGGAAATTTTTGGGATAGTCCAAAAACAGGGAAAACTCTGCCCGATTTTCTATAAAATTACCGATGAGGCTTACTTGGGAGCACTTGCTCCTAAGCGCCGGTCACGGTCCTAAATTGGGTCGTGAAAGGTAGACAAGACACTTACCAGCACATGGTGTCGGTTGTGTTGATACTACAATTCTGTACATTTTTGTGTACAGATCCAGGCATTTGATCGATGGTAGCTATTCGTTGCGGAGGAGACTCAAGGTAAACCTGCTATAGCATTCGCAGTCCACAGAGTCACCTTCAATTGTACTTATTTCAATTTGTTCCCTTTGTTTCGGAATAATGATGTAATTATATTGTATAACTACTCTTAGAAAGGCTTGTGACTTGTACTACCGGTTTTGGGAATTGTAAATGGTTTAGAGAAAATTTTATTTGAAGTTGATAAATATCGATGTTATTTCAGTTAATGTTAGTCTTACCTAATTTAGAGACTAGGTGCCATCATGACTCCTTTGGAAGGATTTTTGGGTCGTGAAAAGAGTGTGTTGTACTTGGGACACATCGAAGGAAATTTCCCTGAGACAACTATCAATGCAGATGCAATCAAAAGGTATTATGTTTAACTCTCCCTGTGCAACATTAATATTGTCCGATTGGGATGACGAAGGCTTTCATTCTCGCTACCCAAACACCATTAACCCTTTTTGCCAACCCTTTGAGCCAGTTAGCTTTCTTTGATTACCCTTTTTGGAACCTAAAGGCGTTATTGAAAACAAAAAAAAAAACAAAAAAAAAAGCAAACAAAAAATGAAATGAGAAATGAAAAAATAAAATAAAAATAAGTTCAAGTCGTTCTGAACTACGTTCAACTTGATTCCGAAAGGATACGTAGGCAACCTCTCTCTGGGGTTCAGTCACACCAAAATAAAAATCCAAAGTCCCCCAAAAAGTGAAACCGGGGCAGAAGTTATAATGGTTCGGCGACGGTTTCGCCAGAAAGGTTCCAAAGTCGTATCTCAATCCAAATCCTTTTTACCCAAATACTGTTCAAGTCCTTCCGATCAATCGATGAGAGTGTTCAAGGATCAAAGAATAAAACTACTTGGATCTGACACAATCAAAATAAGAGAAATAAAATGAGAGAGTCTTATTAGTGAAAAGCCACACGGGCACTGTGAGGCGATGGTAAGCGGAGAAATGGAAAATGAGAGAGTCTTGTCAGTGAAAACTCGAAAAGAGCACTATAAGACGACGGTGAGAAGAGAAATGAGAGTGGTCAGCTTGTGAAAACCCGTAAAGGACGCCCCTGATCGAAAAAAGATCCTCACAGCCATCGGCACCGACAGAGTCCTGGCAAGGTTTCTCGATTTTTAGGCAAAAAATGGTGATGAATTTCTGATAGTCGGACGACTTACACAGATAAGGCATCCAGTCCAAAAGGCATGTCATATTCATTGAAGTCCGCATGTACTCCAGATAAGTCCTTCTTTCCTTTCCCCGAAAGGGACACTTCTTGTTTTAAACTCATTCTCCATTCCATTATTTGTTTTCATTGACTTCCTTTCGGTCAAACATTGTTTCAAAACTGAGACAAAGAAAGGATGGCAAGACTGCTTTACAGGGTTCTCATTTGGTGCGAGCTAATGTGCAAAAAGGTACCCAGCCTCAGTAGGTGCATCAAGTCGACCTCGACTGGCCATGGTGGCCGATGCTACGGAATTGAGAACTCTTGGAAGGAGAAAATCAAACCAAAGTGCCTATAAAGGCAAATGAAGTTGAAAAAGGTTAAGCCCTACGTGACTATCCGTCTCGTCAAAGATTTGAAAATCCAAAGGATCCCAAATGCTCTGAAGCTAAAGTAGGAAGGAAGAAGCCATAAATGAAAGGCATACGAAGGCAAAATAAAGTTGGAAAAGTTAAGTGCCAC
The DNA here is from genome assembly GCA_026770625.1 of Nicotiana glauca. NCBI lineage: Eukaryota > Viridiplantae > Streptophyta > Magnoliopsida > Solanales > Solanaceae > Nicotiana > Nicotiana glauca. The sequence continues at coordinate 32,215 of MU782654.1, read as the reverse complement.
ACGACTAGCTGTTGCAGCAAAGTTTGAGGAGCCAAAAGTTCCCCAATGTTTAGAAGAAAAGAAATAAAAATAAAAATAAAAATAAAAAGAAAATAGAAAAGGAAGTCAGAAAGGAAAGGCCTATGAAGGCAGAATAAAGTTGAAAAGGTTGAGTTCTACCAACCAACCGTCACGGCAAAATCTGGAAGAAACCAGAGGTTCTCAGGGCCTTAAATGAAATTGGTCCCCAGGAAACAAGCAGTTGCAATTGAGGTTCTCACCAAAAGAGTTGGGCCGAGATCAAGTAATCAAAAACAATCAAGGCCACAAAACCAACCACTGTTTCAAACTAACAATTGTTCTTTGTTTGAAAAATTGAAACAGGTGCAATCCAAAGCAACCGTGCAAGAAGCAGGTACAACTAAAAGGGAAAAAGATGTGCAAGAGCTAGAAGCATCTTTACAGCTATAATAAACCCAAAAGGGAAGTTTCCTCCAAGTTCTTTCCTGCTTGTTTACTAAAAATGAAATGAAAAATGATGAAAAAAAAAAAAGAGAAAAGAAGAAGAAAATCCGAAAAAAAGGTAGTTTAGAATCCCAAATATCAATCTCTTTCCTTTGTTAGCCAACTTTAGGGCTCCAGTCCCTAAGTTGAGCGTTTTTCCTTTTAGCCAACATTAGAGCTCCAATCCCTGAGTTGCGCCTTTTAGACATAGGGCCTACATTACCTAGTCGCCTTTTGCCAGCATAGGGTTCCAATCCCTAGTTCAGATTTTTAGACATAGGGCCTCCATTACCTAGTCGCCTTTTGCCAGCATAGGGTTCCAATCCCTAGTTGATATTTTTAGACATAGGGCCACCATTCCTTAGTCGCCTTTCGCCAGCATAGGGTTCCAATCCCTAGTTGAGATTTTTAGACATAGGACCACCATTCCCTAGTCGCCTTTTGCCAGTATAGGGTTCTAATCCCTAGTTGATATTTTTAGACATAGGGTCTCCATCCCCAACTCGCCTTTTGCCAGCATAGGGTTCCAATCCCTAGTTGACATTTTTAGACATAGGGTCTCCATCCCCTAGTCGCCCTTTTGCCAGCATAAGATTGTAAAGCCAAGGTCTCTAGAAAATGATACAGAGCGACAGAGCATCCCGGTACCACGCTGACAGAATCGGTTCTTCGACAGTAGTGGCTATGAATCAAGACATCAAAGGATCAAAGCCACAAACCAACCACCACTTTGAAAACACATAAATTTTTCTTTGTTTGAAGCAGGAACAAAGCAGTGCAGAATGGCAATTCTAAAAGAACGAATGTCACCAAACGTAAGCTCTTTAAAATCTCCATTTTTCTTTCTTCAGCATGCATCACTGTTGTTCGCACCTTCCATTTACGCAGCTTAACCCAGGTAGAACCTTTTCGCCTAGGGGGATCCAGCTCATAGTTCTGGGTAGAAGTACTCTTTACTCAGGTTGTTTTTACATTAGCTTAACCCAGGTAGAACCTTTTCGCCTAGGGGATCTAGCTCATAGTTCCGGGTAGAAGTACTCGTCGCTCAAGTTGTTTTACATTAGCTTAACCCAAGTAGAACCTTTTTGCCTAGGGGGATCCAACTCATTGTTCCGAGTAGAAGTACTCTTCGCTCAGGTTGTTTTACATTAGCTTAACCCAGGTAAAACCTTTTCGCCTAAGGGGATCCAGCTCATAGTTCCGGGTAGAAGTACTCTTTGCTCAGGTTGTTTTTACATAGCTTAACCCAGGTAGAACCTTTTCGCCTATGAGGATCCAACTCATAGTTCCTGGTTGAAGTACTCTTTGCTCAGGTTGTTTTACATTAGCTTAACCCAGGTAGAACCTTTTCGCCTAGGGGGATCTACCTCATAGTTTCGGGTAGAAGTACTCTTCGCTCTGGTTGTTTTACATTAGCTTAACCCAGGTAGAACCTTTTTCGCCTAGGGGGATCCAGCTCATAGTTCTGGGTAGAAGTACTTTTCGCTCAGGTTGATCTACATTAGCTTAACCCAGGTAGAACCTTTTCGCCTAGGGGGATCTAGCTCATAGTTTCAGGTAGAAGTACTCTTCGCTCTGGTTGTTTTACATTAGCTTAAACTAGGTAGAACCTTTTTCGCTTAGGGGGATCCAGCTCATAGTTCTGGGTAGAAGTACTTTTCGCTCAGGTTGATTTACATTAGCTTAACCCAGGTAGAACCTTTTCGCCTAGGGGGATCCAGCTCATAGTTCCGGGTAGAAGTACTCTTCGTTCAGGTTGTTTTTACATAGCTTAACCCAGGTAGAACCTTTTCTCCTAGGGGGATCCAGCTCATAGTTCCGGGTAGAAGTACTTTTCGCTCAGGTTGTTTTACAATAGCTTAAACCAAGTAGAACCTTTTCGCCTAGGGGGATCCAGCTCATAGTTCCGTGTAGAAGTACTCTTCGCTCAGGTTGTTTTTACATATCTTAACCCAGGTAGAACCTTTTTGCCTAGGGGGATCCACCTTATAGTTCCGGGTATAAGTACTCTTCGTTTAGGTTGTTTTTACGTAGCATAACCCAGGTAGAACTTGTTCGCCTATGAGGATCCAGCTTATTGTTCCGGGTAGAAGTACTCTTCGCTCAAGTTGTTTTACATTAGATTAACCCAGATAGAACTTTTTTCCCTAGGGGATCCAGCTCATATTTCCGGTTAGAAGTACTCTTCGTTCAGGTTGTTCTACATTAGCTTAACCCAGGTAGAACCTTTTCGCCTAGGGGGATCCAGCTCACTGTTCCGGGTTGAAGTACTCTTCGCTCAGGTTGTTTTACATTAGCGTAGCCCAGGTAGAACCTTTTCGCCTAGGGGGATCCAGATCATAGTTCCGGGTACAAGTACTCTTCGCTCAGGTTGTTTTACATTAGCTTAACCCAGGTAGAACCTTTTCACCTAGGGGGATCTACCTCATAGTTCCGGGTAGAAGTACTCTTCGCTCAGGTTGTTTTACATTAGTTTAACCCATGTAGAACCTTTTTTGCCTAGGGGGATCCAGCTCATATTTCCAGGTAGAAGTGCTCTTCGCTTAGGTTGTTTTACATTAGCTTAACCCAGGTAGAACCTTTTCGCCTAGGGGGATCTACCTCATAGTTCCGGGTAGAAGTACTCTTTGCTTAGGTTGTTTTACATTAGTTTAACCCAGGTAGAACCTTTTTCGCCTAGGGGTATCCAGCTCATATTTCTGGGTAGAAGTGCTCTTCGCTCAGGTTATTTTACATTAGCTTAACCCAGGTTGAACCTTTTCGCCTAGGGGGATCTAGCTCATAGTTCCGAGTAGAAGTACTCTTCGCTTAGGTTGTTTTACAGAGCTTAACCCAGGTAAAACCTTTTCACCTAGGGGGATCCACCTCATAGTTCCGGGTGGAAGTACTCTTCGCTCAGGTTGTTTTACATTAGCTTAACGCAGGTAGAACCTTTTTTGCCTAGGGGGATCTAGCTCATAGTTCCTGGTAGAAGCACTCTTCGCTCAGGTTGTTTTACATTAGCTTAACCCAGGTAGAACCTTTTCGCCTAGGGGGATCCAGCTTATAGTTCCGGGTATAAGTACTATTCGCTCAGGTTCTTTTACATTAGCTTAACCCAGGTAGAACCTTTTCGCCTAGAAGGATCCAGCTCATAGTTCCGGGTAGAAGTACTCTTCGCTCAGGTTGTTTTACATTAGCTTAACCCAGGTAGAACCTTTTCGCCTAGAAGGATCCAGCTCATAGTCCCTGGGAGAAGTACTCTTCGCTCAGGTTGTTTTTACATAGCTTAACCCAGGTAGGACCTTTTCGCCTAGAAGGATCCAGCTCATAGTCCCTGGGAGAAGTACTCTTCGCTCAGGTTGTTTTTACATAGCTTAACCCAGGTAGGACCTTTTCGCCTAGAAGGATCCAGCTCATAGTCCCTGGGAGAAGTACTCTTCGCTCAGGTTGTTTTTACATAGCTTAACCCAGGTAGGACCTTTTCGCCTAGAAGGATCCAGCTCATAGTCCCTGGGAGAAGTACTCTTCGCTCAGGTTGTTTTTACATAGCTTAACCCAGGTAGGACCTTTTCGCCTAGAAGGATCCAGCTCATAGTCCCTGGGAGAAGTACTCTTCGCTCAGGTTGTTTTTACATAGCTTAACCCAGGTAGGACCTTTTCGCCTAGAAGGATCCAGCTCATAGTCCCTGGGAGAAGTACTCTTCGCTCAGGTTGTTTTTACATAGCTTAACCCAGGTAGGACCTTTTCGCCTAGAAGGATCCAGCTCATAGTCCCTGGGAGAAGTACTCTTCGCTCAGGTTGTTTTTACATAGCTTAACCCAGGTAGGACCTTTTCGCCTAGAAGGATCCAGCTCATAGTTCCGGGTAGAAGTACTCTTCGCTCAGGTTGTTTTACATTAGCTTAACCCAGGTAGAACCTTTTCGCTTAGGGGGATCCAGCTCATAGTCCCTGGTAGAAGTACTCTTCGCTCAGGTTGTTTTACATTAGCTTAACCCAGGTAGAACCTTTTCGCCTAGGGGGATCTAACTCATAGTTTCGGGTAGAAGTACTCTTCGCTCAGGTTGTTTTTACATAGCTTAACCCAGGTAGAACCTTGTCGCCTAGGGGGATCCTGCTCATAGTTCCTGGTAGAAGTACTCTTCGCTCAGGGTGTTTAAAACAGCTTAACTCAGGTAGAATACTTCCACTTAGGGGGATCCAGCTCATAGTTCGGGTACAAGTAATCTTTGCTCAGGTTGTTTCATACAGTTTTAATCAGGTAGAACCTTTTTCTCAGAGAGGGATTCAACACTTTATCAATAGTACATGGTGAAAAACACCTTATTCTATTTCCTTCCAGTAAGATAGCGTACCAGCCCCTAGTTTCATTTCGTTTCAGTAGTATAGGGTACCGATCCCTAGTTACACAATCATCCGTTACCAATTTTATCTCTTTTAGCTAGTTTATACTACTGTTTCTGTTTGCCTTTCAATAAATTAGATAGTTTATAGCTTTCGCTGATAACTCATAAAATTTTCCTAGTCCAAACTGGGCAGAAAATTGTTGTTCGTTTTGTTCGTCTTTGATAGCTTTACAGGCCTTGCCGCAGAGCACAAGTTAAGACGATCGAAGCTTGCAATTTCAGTTATCATCAGAAGGACGATCACATGATAGTTTAGAGTTAACTTTGACAACATGTCGGTAATACAGCGTCTCAAGATTCATCTTCTCAAGTTCTGAGAATGAAATCAAGCAATCGAGAATGAGCCATAATTTTTTCTTCAAAAAGGCATCAAGATCAAATCTAAGGTCAACACAAGCGAGCAGGTCAAGAATTAAGTGACTCCAGAATACACATAGATAGGAATTTTGTACTTTTATTTTGCAGACATATATAGTGCTCCTCTCTTTTTCTTTTGATGTAAGAAGCGAGTAACAGCAACAGTAACAGCAGCGGCAACAACAACAGTCTTAACTCCCGTATCTGGTACTCCCACCTACTAAATTTTCCTAGAACTACACTGACCTGATTTCTTTAGAGCCAAGAATATGCAGGCAACCTCAGAAGCAAGGTTTGGTCACCACCTTTTTCAAAATGCTTCCACTAGAGTGAATGTGAGCAGAAATTATCCATGGCGTTTATTTGTCTTTGCATGAAAACTCTTCATGTTCTCGAGTAAAGAGGGACAGCTGTAAATGCCTAACTATCTCTGTGTGTGTGTGTGTGTTCTTATTTGTGTATGTAGGTTTTAAGAGTTGAGTAATGGTTTGATAAATGGGGTAGAGATTGGGCTAGTGTAATTTAATTAAAATTGTGCCAAAATTTGCCCAAAATTTGAGCACAAAAAAACTAAATCCGGTCCAAAAGGGGGTTGCCATGAGGAGTTTAAAACTACGTAGTTTTGTCTTGAAACTACGTCGTTTTGGTTAAGTGACAAGATTCAATCTCATCCACCCATCTTGATTTGATCCAACGGTCCTAGCTTGATCTTCACCCTAGGTATTAAAGCCTAAAACCCCCAAAAATTTTCCCCATTTTCCCCCTTATTTCCTCTCTCTTCTTTTCCTCTCATCACTCTCTCTTCTCTCTCTCCCAAGCCGTCGGTGCCACCCCATCGCCGCCGCAGGAAATCGCCCACCGGCTGGCAGCCGACGTACAATTCGCCCCAAAATTTCACCATGTAATCTCCACCACCTCCTCTTTCCATATCTCCAAACCAAATCCTTCAAAAAACTCTCAAACTCCTTGGATCTTAGATCTAAGAAAGTTTCCTGTCACTTTTTTGCCCAAATTCTTAAAGCACCAACAACTACCACCCTACAATACCTACATCAATGGATAGAGTTACTCAAGACCTAGCTATTGATGTCAATTCTACCCCAAAAATCCGGCCACCAAAATTCGGACAAATTCCGGCAACCTCCCCGAACACCCTCTTTTGGCCTACCACCATTTTCTCGGCCTTTTGATTTGTAAAATTATTCTTTTTCATGGCTGATTTTTTATTTTTATGTTTAATTTTCAGATTTTATTTTTGTCTATTACTAATTATTTTAGCATTAGTTTTGAAGTTTGAAATGTTATATTTTCTATTTTTGCACTGGTTGAAGTAATAAAATGTAGTGACCCATATTTAAGTTAGGGTGTGTTGGTCTTTTAACATAACAACAAAAAATATATAAGAAAAGAATAAAAAAAGAAAAAACCTAATAAATTTAAAAGAAGGGCAAAAGCCCACGTGAAAAATAAAGAAAAGGGAATTGGGGGAAGGGAAAAGCAGCGTTGCTGCAACAGAAGCAAAAAAAAATTGCAGAGAAGGGAAAAAGGAAGAAGAAGAAGAAGAAGAAGAAGGAGGAGGAGGAGGAGGAGGAGGAGGAGGAGGAGGTTGGAACCAAACTTTGGAAAATAGGTAATATAATATTCTTATATTTTGTTTTACTAATATGGGAGTATATAAATTTAGCAATTTGTGTTATACAGTGAGATTGACTAATATAGTTAGAAACAAGAAAAAGATTAAGTAATTCTTTCCTAACTCATAGCACTTTGTGGAAGAATCATGGGTGACTGTAGAACACTTTGTACTGAAGATTTAATTTTTTTTAAAACAAATCAAATTCTTAATGTCTTTGTATGTATTAATATGAATTAAATATGGGAATACACATAGAAACAAAGGCAATTTGTTAAAGGCATTCTTTTTAATTCAAAGGATTTCTTACTTCACTTGCTTAAGTTTATCTTCTAAAAGGATTTCTTACTTCACTTGCTTAAGTTTATCTTCTAGGTGTATATAATTTTGTTTGGTACGAAAGAAAGTATTATCGATAGTGATCTTATATGATTTAAAAATATGCACATAGTTGGCATAATTTAGGTAAAAAGAAAATTGAAAAAAATAAATAAATATACGAGTAACTAGACATTGATAGATTATAGACTAGTTGAATTACTCATAGTATGGCTAAACATAATTCAGCGAATTGATGGTCTAACATAAAACTCTAAGGATTTGGAATCTAAATTTAGCTATGAATTAGCTTAAATAAAGAAATTAACACAAGATCGATATTGATGTGATTATAGATTGATTGAAGAAAGTCGTACAGATTGCTCGAGGCGACGAGTTTGGTATTTCGACACGAGTACGGTGAGTAGTAATCTTACCACAATTTGTGTTTTCATAACCTGCATGGTTTATATATGATTTTGAAAATAAATGTATTACCGATGCTTTAAAATTTGCATGTGGGACAAGTCCTTTACTTGATATGACACCGAACAATTTACTTGAGATGTTTACCGATTAAACAAAATATTTTTACCGTTACTAGATATGTTTTACCGTTACTAGAGATGTTATAGTTATTTGAAGTATTCTCACTATTACTAGACATGTTTTACTGTTACTTGAGACATGATTACTGTTACCGAAATAAAATCACAAGATTTGATAAGGAATGATATGCCCTTTATTATTTTGATAATGCTTTTATACGAGTATTTACTAATTTACAAGAAAGAGTATAAATGGGAGAATACTTTTGAAGGATCCCGTAGCTAACGGCGGGTTCGGTAGACCTGGTACACCTTGTATTTACAGATTACCGATTACCAATTACAGTTATAGCCCTCGCTAGTGGGAAGGTAGAACTAGCATACAGTTACAGTTTTCCCTCGAGTAGGGACCTACATTTATATTTGACTCCTTTTACGAAGGGGTCCACACAGTGATACAGATTACATGATCCTTTCTTGGAAACCTCCCAAATACAAGGAATTGATATGAGACAGTGCTTACCGAGTTGTTAAATTGATTTATGTTACAGGAAACACATGATGAGACTGATTACTCTACCGCTTTGAAAGGGCATTTTATTTTTATGATAATTTTTGAATTTTATTTTACAAGCATGTATTTCTGACTTATCCCCAATCAAAAATAGTTGTGGTTAAGTGTTATTACTCACTGAGCTAGCGACTCACTCCCCGCTATTTTTTTTAATACAGAGACAGCAGTTCACGCGAGCGAGGATTTCGTTAATTAGAGTGTACGAGTTGATAGTTCCTGGTGAGCCCCGCACTTGTTCGCGTGGGTGAAGAGTTTATTTATTGTTACTATCTTTGCTTTTGAACTCTTAGAGTCGCTCCATAGTCATTTTTATTAGTGTCGTGAGTATTCATTAGTTATATTGGACTAGTTACTAATATTGCACTTTCTTTCCGTATTTTTGAGATGGGTTCAGTATTATTTTATTGATAAGGTTGGTAGTGTTGGAGAAAACTTGCTTTCGGTTAGTTCATGAAGATTGTGGTTGATTTAGGTGAATATTGGTTGATTGTTAATTGTTCATGAGACAGGAAAATTTTTTTTGGTAAGAAAATGTAGACCTTTGGACTGTGTTTGAATAAAAGTCTGTTTTTGAACAGTGGAAAGCACATTTTGTTTGAAATACTTTACAAGATTTGAACCAGAAAGTCTGGCCTTTTGAATTTAAGAGCAGATTTTGTAGAAAAATCGGTCAAAAAGATTGATTTTGAACGTGTTGAAATAGCTGGTTTGTTTAATATATAGAGGGGACTGGATCACACTTCCAGGAGGGCATATTTTTATATTGCAGAATTTTTTATGATAATAAGAAGGATTTGATCCGGTTTGGTTTGATGGAACATATTAGAGTTGATTTTGTTTCAAGATTGAACGTTTTATTAGTATTATCATAAAGTAAATCTTTTAGAGATTAGTTAAATTATCTTTTCTTCTTTATGTATGTGATTGAAATTTTATTCTGTCAAGTTTACTTAGTTTAAGCTACATGGGTCAAATAAGCTAAAATATGTGGTATAATGACAATAGAAAGTAAGTTGAGCTTTTCTTTAAAATTGACAGTTTATCTTTTGTTAGATAAAATAAGTGGACCAATACCATAAAAGTTTAGCATGAACTTACGTAGATTTAATGTCTATTTAATGTCTTGCATTAGTTAAAAATAAATTTTATAATATTATTTTTTCTTTTGTCGAATAAGTAATGAAAAAGAGAGTTTAAGCACTTCCTAATTATTATTTTTTAAACGCTAGGCATTTAGTAGGCACGTTTTTGATAATTTAATATTATTAAAAAAATTATTTTTATTTTTATAAATAAAAGTGGAGATAAGAAAAGCATAAAAATCAAATAAATGACAGTTTATCCAAAATTAATTCAAGCCAAGTTTAAGTCAATAAAGCGACCGTGCTAGAACCACGGGACTCAGGAATGCCTTATACCTTCTCCGCGGTCAACAGAATTCCTTACCCGAATTTTCTTTTCGCGGACCGATTAAAATAGAGTCAAACATTCCTTTGACTAGGGATCCAAATAAATGGTGACTTGGAACACTGAAAAAATTAATTCCAAGTGGCGACTCTCAACAATAAAATAATCCCTATTCAAATTTTGTCACTTTAATTGAAAAAACTCTTTGACTCATACACATATCTTTTGGAGGGGGAAGAAAAGAGGTAGAACACCTAGTGCCACAATTATGTTAGTAACTGTGTTTAATTAGGTCTAAGACTGTTGGTTTCCAGTAATAAATTACTAGTATTTATTTTTCATTTTTTAAAAATGGTGTCGGCCTATGCATTGTATATACACATATTGTTATGTGGAACAACATTATTTATACTCGCATATTGTTCGTGTTTTTACTCTCAGCCTCACCATGAAATAGTAATAATGGCACGACATCACCATTCGTGCTTTTACTCTCAATCTCTCCATAAAATTATAAATACGGCACGATATCACACTTCATGCTTTCACTCTCAATTTTATCATAAAACAATAAATACGGCACAACATCACCCTTTGTACTTTAACTCTCAAATATGGTACGGTATCACTCTTAGTGCTTAATGTAATGACCCAAAAGGTTATCGTATATTTTAGAACTCAATTCTGTATTTCGATACCTTTAAAACCTTATTTTATTCTTCTTCAATTTACGCGCACAGTCCGGGCGTGTTTCCGGAAAGCTTTTATGTTGAAAGTTGATAAAAATAAGGAATTTTGCTTTAAAAACTTATTTGCGTTGACTTCAGATAATATTTTTGGTAAACGAACCCGGAATCGTATTTTGACTCTCTCGGTGGGTCCGTATCGAAATATTGGACCTAGGAGTATGTCCGGAATTGAATTCTGAGGTCCCTAGCTCGAGATATGAATTTTTGTTGAAAATTTAAATATTGAAAATCTAATGGTTTTAAGAATTTGTTTAATGTTTGATCTTGTTAGTATCGGGTCGTATTTTGGTTCTGGAGCCCAGTACAGGTTCATTATGATATTTAAGACTTGTCAGTAAAATTTGGTGAGAAGCGGAGTTGGTTTGACTTGATTCGGACGTCCGGTTGTGAAAATATAGGTTTTAAAACTTTGTTGAAAATCTCATTAAGTTTTGTGCAAAATTCGTAGTTATAGGTGTTATTTTGGTGATTTGATCGCTCGAGCAAGTTCGTATTATATTCTAGGACTTGTGTGCATATTTGGTTTGGAGCCCCATGTAACGACCCGACTGGTCGTTTCGCTGTTTAGGACCCCGTTCCTTTAAATTAAACATCCCGCACCTTCCTTAGCTTAATTATGACTTGCGGGGGTGATTAGTTCGGAAGTTAGAAGAGTTTTGAATAAAAATAAGACTAACTATTCCTTAAGGTTTTTCTTTAAAGGATAAATTTGACTTCGGTCAACTTTCTTGGGAAACGGACCCGAATTCGTAATTTGACGGTTCCGGGAGGTCCGTAGAAAAACATGGGACCTGGGCGTAAGCTCGGAATCGAATTCCGAGGTCCCTAACCCGAGTAATGAATTTTTATGTAAAATTGTTAATTCGAAGTTTCAAAGGATTAAAGAATCTAAGTAATTATTAAAAACCTAGGTATCGGGTTCGGATTTCGGTTTCGAAACTTGGAACAAGTCCGAAATATCATATAAGACCTACCCGTAAAATTTGGTGTCAGTCCGAGTAGTTTAAGGGCGTTTTGGCCCGTTGATAGGATATTAAGAACTTGAAGTTCATTAAGTTGGATCAATTGGTTTTGGGGTTCGATTCCTTGATTTAACTTTGTTTTGGGTGTTTTGAGGGTTCGACTGGGTCCGCCTTAGATTTCAGACTTGTCGGTATGTTCGGGCGGGGCTCGGGAGCCTCGGGCGTCGAATGGTCGAGGTTCGAGCGAAGTCGAAACATAGAGAAAACATCATCTGCTGCTTCTGTCAAAACCGCTTCTGCGGCACTTTGACCGCAGATGTGGAGAACGCAGAAGCGGTCTGAAAGACGCAGAAGCGGAAAGGGAGAAAGGAAGGGGAACCGCAGAAGCGGCCACGGGGACCGCAGGAGCGGTCCCGCCTATACGGACAGGCTACCGCAGAAGCGGTCTGAAAGACGCAAAAGCGGAAAGGGAGAAAGGAAGGGGAACCGCAGAAGCGGCCACGGGGCCCGCAGGAGCGGTCCCGCCTATACGGACAGGCTACCGCAGAAGCGGTCTGAAAGACGCAAAAGCGGAAAGGGAGAAAGGAAGGGGAACCGCAGAAGCGGCCACGGGGCCCGCAGGAGCGGTCCCGCCTATACGGACAGGCTACCGCAGAAGCGGTCTGCCCAGCTCTTCCCCAAACCACAAAAGCGACTCTTTGGCCACAGAAGCGGATGTCGCTTATGCGGAAATACGACCACAGAAGCGAAAACGCTGGGGCAGTGAGTTCATTAAACACGAACTCCAACCCCTTTTCTCTCATTTCTCATCCGGTTTTGGGGCGATTTTCGAGCTTTCAAAGAGAGGGTTTCAACCTAACATCACAAGGTAAGTAATCCCCACTCATTCTTAGCTTAAATACATGAACATTAGATAGATTTAACACTAATAATCAAATAAAATCAAGGGTTAGAGATAGGCCTAGGGTTTTGGTAAAATTATGATTTAACCACCTAATTAGATGTGTAATAAACTAAAATTAACATATTAGTAATCCTTAGGTTATAGAAAATAGATTCCTTCGAAAAATTTCGGAATCCGGGAACGTGGGTCCGGGGTCGGAATTTAGAAAACTTGCGGGAAAGGTTTGGAACCCATTTAATTAGTTGGAATTCAACATTGTGAGCACTTATTGACTAGTTCTTGCTTTATTTAACTAGTTGGTTCTCGTCCGGCTTCGAATTAAGGTTGGAGCCTATTCTTGTTATTGAAGGAACACTTTGGAGCAAGGTGAGTCTCTTTTCTAACCTTGTAAGAGGGAAATGTCCCCATAGGATTAATAAAATGTATAATATCTGCTAAATGCAGGATGCTACGTATGCACTAAGGTGACGATAGTTCGTGCGTAGCTATTACCATATTGATTGTCTGGGTAGTTAGGACCCACGTCATGCTTTATCTGTGACTATTTATATATCTTCATGCTAATGTGATCGCCTATAATATATTATAGACGAAGAAGAATAAATGTAAACTTGTACACTTGTTGAACTCTTGTATGATATAATTGAATACTTATTGCCTTCGTGTGAATTCTTGATGCTTGCTTGTTATTTGTGGATCGGGCCGATTGCCTCGGTATGAATAGATGCATCTATAGGCGTACCGTCGACCCTCGGCAAGTGCACATTTCATTATGTTGGTTCGGGCCATCGCCTCGGTATAATGTGCGCATGATTATTATGTGAACTCTTGTATTCACTTGTTTGTCATCATACATTGAATATGAAACTTGTATATCATGATATTTTAAAGACATGTCTTATCTCTTTTGCCATAAACATGTTGATACTCGTAGCTTCCATGCTTATAAATAATCTTATATAGTATTTGATATTAGTAAGTATTAAGTCGACTTCTCATCTCTACTTCTTCGAGATTAGACGGGATACTTACTGGGTACATGTGGTTTATGTACTCATGCTACGCTTCTGTACTTAAATGTACAGGATCTGAGGCAGGTGGATCTGGTTACTACTCGGGCGCACATTAGTGAGCTTTTCTTGGACTTCTACGGTGAGTTTCCTTCTCTCATTGACGATTCCCAGCTGAAGAATCCATATCTGTATTTTGTTATTTTCTTTCTATCCTGATTCAGACAGTAGGGTAGTATATTATTCTTTTGTATATTCTATACTAGTTGCCCGTAACTGTGACACCAGGTTCTGGCACACACACTTTAGTAGACTATTTTGGGGTTGTAATATTTTGTCTTTACATTTATTATTGTATTGGGTTCTCCGAAACCCCTTTTGAGATGCTTATTCCCTTCTTTAAATGTTGATGTTGTTAAACTCATAATTGTTTTCCGCACTTGGCTTGCCCGGCAAGGTTGTTGGGCGCCATCATGACCTGTTATGGAAATGGGTCGTGGCAACATGGTATCAGAGTGCTAGGTTCACATAGGTCTCACAGTGTTACGAGCAAACCTAATAGAGTCTTGTAGATAGGTACGGAGTCGTCTGTATTTATCTTCGAGAGGCTATAGGGTATTAGCAAAGACTACTTTTTATTCACTTCCTATCGTGCAGTGGTTATTTTGCTAAATTTCCATTTCTATTCTCTCACAGATGGTGAGGACTCGTACCGCTGATGTTCCTGACCCAAGAGGAGCTGCTCCCCCTGTTGCTAGAGGCCGGGGGAGGGCACCTACCTGTGGTAGGGGATGAGGGCACCCCAGAGTTATTCCAGTTGCACCTCCAGCAGATCCTGCGATGGATTCGATCGTGGAGGAGTAGGGCGAGGTGCCCGCAGCTGCGCATATTCTGGTGGATTTTATGACAACACCGGGCTTTCAGGAGGTCATGGGCCGCATGCTTCGGTTCATGGACACAATGACCAAGGCTGGTTTATTTCCAGCAGACCCAACCACCTCACAGGAAGGAGGGGGAGCACAGACCCCTACTGCTTAGGCTCCAGGTGGTACAGCCGTCGTTTATCAGACTCCGGGTGCACTACCCGCAGATGGGGTCTAGCCAGTTGCTGCAGTGGCACCCCATCCCATGCCAACTGGGGATGGTGATCCGCAGAAGTTACTGGATATATGGACTAGACTTCGTCCTCCAGTCTTCGGGGTTGAGCGTCATGAAGACGCTCATGACTTTATTGAGAGGTGCAGGGACAGAATGCACAACATGAGGATACTAGAGTCGCATGGGGTTGACTTCACTACTTTCCAGTTGGAGGGCAGCGCCCGCAGATGGTGGAAGTCTTATGTTCTCAGCAGGCTAGCAGGTTCTCCTCCCCTCACTTGGGGTCAGTTCACTCAGTTGTTCTTGGACAGGTATATTCCTCTCTTTGAGAGGGAAGAGCTGAGGTATCAGTTTGAGCATCTCCAGCAGGATCAGATGTCTGTGACCGATTATGAGGCGAGGTTCTCTGAGTTATCCCACCATGCACTTATGATACTCCCTACAGACGCAGAGAGAGTGCAGAGGTTTGTCTAGGGGTTGCAACCCAGCATCAGGAACAATATGGCTTGAGAGGTGGAGATGGGTACAGAGTTTCAGCGAGAGGTTGAGATTGCTCGACGGATTGAGGGGTATTGCCAGAGGGGTAGAGAGAAGGTACAGCAGGACAAGAGGTCAAGGTTCTCTGGAGAGTTCAGAGGTGCCCCGGCTAGGGGTAGAGGTCAGTATGGGAGGGGTCAGCCCAGTAGGCCCCTAGTTCCAGCACCACGACCTCTTGTCCGAGGAGTTCCAGCACGTCCTTATTTCAGTGCTATGCCAGAGAGTTCTCATTGCCCGCCAGCTATTCACGGTTCATCCTGCGGGTATTCAAGTCCTCCGGGTCCTCCCAGCCCTTATTTCAGTGCCATGTCGGATAGTTCATATCGTCCACCGGCCCTTCTGGCTCCTCCTAGCAGTTCTACGGGTTTTCAGGGTTAGTTTTCGGGGCAGCAGGCCGCCGTACCACATTGCTATGAGTGTGGAGATCCTATTCACATGAGGAGGACTTGTCCTAGGCTTCGGGGCAAGGCGGTACAGCAGGGACATCAGTCAGAGACTCCAGCACCAGCGGCCCAGACACCTAGAGGTGGAGGGTATGCTGGTAGAGGCTGTTCCAGAGGTGGAGGCCAGGCAGGTAGAGGACAGCCCGCTATTGCTCAGTCAGGTGGAGGCCAGTCAGCCGACGCTCCAGCCAGATTCTATGCCCTTCCATCTAGGCCAGATGCATTGGCCTCAGATGCCGTCATCACAGGTATTATTTCAGTCAGCGGTAGGGATGCTTCGGTATTATTTGATCTAGGGTCTACTTATTCATATGTATCATCTCTATTTGCTCGCTTTTTGTTTATCTCTCCTGAGCCTTTGGGTGTTCCTGTTCATGTTTCCATTCCTGTGGGTGATTCTGTGATTGTAGATCGGATCTACCAGTTTTGTGTGGTTACTTTCTGTGGTTACGATACTAGGGCAGATCTTCCGTTGATTGATATGATCGATTTTGAGGTCATCCTGGGCATGGACTGGTTATCTCCCTATCACACCGTCCTGGATTGTCATGCCAAGACTATTTCACTAGCGATGCCATGATTGCTGAGATTGGAGTAGAAGGGTTCCACAGTTGATACGCCTAGCAGGGTTATTTCTTTTCTGAAGGCTCAGCGCATGATTGAGAAAGGGTGTTTGGCTTATTTAGCATATGTTCGAGACACCACAGCAGAGTCTCCGACGATTAATTCAGTGCCAGTAGTTCGAGAGTTTGCCGATTTTTTTCCTTCTGATCTTCCAGGCATGCCTCCGGATCGTGATATTGATTTCTGCATTGATTTGGCTCCAGGCACTCAACCTATATCTATCCCACCGTAACGTATGGCTCCTAAGGAGCTGAAGGAGTTGAAGGAGCAGTTGGAGGAGTTATTAGCAAAG
>MU782652.1:43118-63614 GCA_026770625.1 Nicotiana glauca | reverse complement strand
GAGCGTAATACTTGGGTTTTATTTGCAACGTCCGCAGATTCCTATTTAGAGGATACACTTTGGGCGTGATCAATATTATAGCTTCAATTAGGATATCTTCCCCGTAATCAATTGCTCTTCATGATACCCGACTTAGGTTTCTAGGATTTCAATTTGATTTTTGTTCTGTTTTACTTAGTTCTTTGTGGTCTGTTTTGATTCTGGCTGACTTGGTTTGGTATGAGCCTGAGTGTTATTGAGTTGATAGTTGGAAGTCTAATATTATTGTTTTAATTGTGGTTTTAGTTTACATTTAGCCTTATAGCTTTAGTATTAATTATGGTTGAATTTTAAGTTTTGTTTAATTAGTTCAATTGTTTGGGTTTTTTCTGTCAGTTTGCTTGGATATAGATGATTTAGAGTGGTTAGTTAAACTGTAGTCAAAGGCTAATTAGGGTAAAAGGGACTGGGGTTTGGTTTGGGCTATGGTAGTAATTTGGAATCCAAATTAAGGGTAGTTTAGGTGTTTACCTAAAGAGCTGTTAGTTAGAAACCCCTAGAGTCTTCTAGATGTTGTTCAAAGTAGAATTTCAAAAATTTAATAGTGTAACTTGAGAAACAAGTCAGTAAATAAGGGAGTAACTAGCTAAAAATTAAAAATAAAAGAGGGACTAGAAGTGTAAGAGGAAAAATATGATAGAGCCTTAGGCTTTGCCTATAAAAAGGCATGCCTAGTGCCTTAATTGACAAGTTTCAATCTCTGAAAATTCCCCCCAGATTTACACTAGTCTTCACAAGCTGAAGATTTGAATTTCAAATCCAAAATTCTAGATCTAGTTCTTCAAAAACCAAAAATAAAAAGAAAAAAGCAGAAAAACTCCAAAAAATACTGTTCTATTGAAATTTTAGGTTGGTTAGTTTGATTTGCGTCATTTAGCCTAGGGTCTGATTGCTGAAGGTTTTCTGAAGTTTTCTGGTTTAATTTTGAGTGTATTTGGGCTTAATCAAGGCTATTCTGGTTGTTTTATTGATGTTGTACCTTGTCACGTTTTCTTGGGCTATTTGACATTGTGTATTGGACTATAAATCTAATTCCGAGCTGTTTTCTATTGATTTCGAGCTGAGTACTGTTGACTACTGCTGACTTCTCTTACTTCTTCTTTCATTATAAATTTCAGGTATTCTTTAATCTTCAATGTGTGAAGAATTGAATCAGTAATATGACTGACTATTTGAAGAACATGATATGCTGTTCATACCTTTCTCATAGAAGATTTCGAATTCTAGATTGTGTAATAATGATAGTGAAGTTTAAATCACATGAACACTTCCTAATTTGTACCTAATTAGACTGTTTTGGGACTATTAAATTTGTGGTTATTCAGCTGTAATATTAGCCTTAGTATAGTTTAGTTACTTGTTTTAGTTTAACTTTTTTTAAAAAAAAATAAGAAATAGTGTGGATTTGCAATTGATTAAGATCAGCGTGTTGTGTCCACATCAACGTTAATTTCAAGTTGAATGCATGTCTCAAACGACTTTATACTGCAGTAGCTAATATCAGTAGTTTAGTTATTGAAGTCAAAATCTGCGTTTCAACTTGAGTTTAATGTTTCAACTTAGGTGTTAATCATTTTAGGTTAGACCATTGAATTCTATATATGCTGGTATTAATCACTTTAGGTTAGTAGCTAATATCAGTAGTTTACTTGATTTAAACATGCATCATCAATTTGACTGATTTGATTTAATTAGCTGTTTGATAATTAATGTTGATTTGAATAGATTGTGCATACTTCTACAAAATCAGATCAATGTCAGATTTCTGGGCCTATTATGAGCCCAAACCGCTCGATTTCTTGTGCAAATAAATTTGGGCTTGCGATTGAAGCCCAGAAACGTTGTGCTCTTCCTTTGGGTTGTTTGGAGGCTTAGCCCAATCAGAATACTGTTTATTAATCAGAGTTATTAGGCCTGGGCCAAGGCCCAGTGTCTGTAAACAGCCTTTCAAAGCTGATGGTATCATCGTGCTTCCTGGGTTGATTCAGAGGCCCAAAAACTGATAAGGACTTGAACTATATGAAGGTCATGGACCTAGAGCATAGCAGGTCTTGAATACTACCATTAATTAGGGTCTTTTTAGAGACAATCCATAATAGAAAAATCATAGTCTTTTAGGATTACCTTTTAAAAAAAATAAGGTGCGCCGTGCCCAAATAAAACCATACATTGCGTGGCCCTCTTAACTATATTAAAAATATTTTAGACTTCGGGACGTGCCATTTAGCGAATTTCATGGCATCCCGCAAAGTTAATGATACGCTAGTTGCTTTAGGCCCGACATTTAATAATATTACCTTCTTAAACTCGGGTGCACATTTATGTGGCCCAAATCTGAATCTCAACGAAGTTGAAATGTGTCAAAAACCACGGGTGCATTTATGTGACGTGGTTCGAGACGTGTTTTCACGACGTTGCAATTCTCTTTAAATAATAATAAAAGCGATTTAAAGTTAAAAAGCACATAAGTTGAAACATGTCTTAAAATCATATAACTAAGTTAAATATAACAGTTTGAGCAACCGTGCTAGAACCACGGAACCCGGGAATGCCTAACACCTTCTCCCGGGTTAACAAAATTCCTTACTCGGATTTTCGGTTCACGAACTGTTAAACAGAGTCATAGTTCCCTCGATTCAGGATTCAACCGGTGACTTGGGACACCATAAATCTCCCAAGTGGCGACTCTGAATTTTAATAAATAAATCTCGCTTCGATTGTCCTTTAATTGGAAAAACCCCTTTACACTCTCGGGGGTGTAGTGAAGAAGGAGGTGTGAAACCTACCATTTATATTGATCTCATCGGCCCTAAAAGATAATAAAGAAGGTTAGATAAAATTTACGTTGGTGCTCAGCAAGTATGACCGGGTACTAGTCATGGCCCTCCGGTTTGGGTCGTGACATTTTGTGCTTTAATCATCAAACTATAGAAAAATATAAATATATTTTTTGCAATTAAAAATAATCAAAGTATCAATCACCTTACATATTTCAATTAAACGACGATAAAAATAAAACTAATCAATATATAATTTGAATTGTTAATTAAATGTACGAATCGATCTTTTTTTATTCAATAAATAATTTGAATGAGATCCTTCTACTTAGGGGTGCGCATGGTTCGGTTTGTATCGATTTTTTCCTAAAAAGAAACCAAACCAAGTAAGTCGGTTTTTCAAATATTAGAACCAATCCAACCAATTAAGTCGTTTTTTTTCTCGATTCGGTTTATGTCGGGTTTTGTTGGTATTTCGATTTTTTCGGTTATTTATCGGTTTTTTCTTAAATATAAGACATACATTAACAAACACATATTCCGGAGACCGCATTTTCAACGTAACACTATCGAATCAATTGCCCTTAGAGAAATCTATTATTTACCAAGATATATTGATGATAATTGAATCAAATAGTGATGAATAATTTAAGGACTCAATTAAAAATATATTATTTTTAATACGAAATGGATTCTTACACTTAACAAAAGAAAACTACCAATCAAACTAGAATGTAAATGTAAAGAACTATACTAAAAGTGCAAACTATTAACATTTATCATTAAATTTTTGAAACTTTGTATAAAAATATACATATATATGTATAATAATAAATTTAAAATAGTTACTCATATAGTCGGTTTGGTTTGTTTTTTTCGGATTTTTCTGATTAAAACCAAAACCAAACCAAATTTGATCAGCTTTTTAAAGTTCAAAACCAAAACCAAACCAAACAAAAAAGTATCAGTTTTGTTTGGTTTCGGTTTGGTTTGGTTCGATTTTTGGATTTTTTTTATGAACACCCCTAGTTTGTACGATCCGGTCTTTTTTTTAAGAGGCCATCAAAAATAAATGAAAATTCCAACAAAAAGAAATAAGTCAAATAGAAATGAAAGAATTACAAGAAAATACACATGACTTCATACTATAACAAAAAATGGCCCATGTTTTTAAGTTTTACCCCACCTAGCCTATATTGTACATATTTTGAAAACACTAGCTCTTGCAAATTCAAAATATGTATTTTTACAACCATTGCTTCTAAAAACTATGAAGTTAAATCTGTGTTCTCACAATTATTATTTTCACTCTCTTCTTCTCACTTTTTTTTTTACATATGCTTTAAGGGGTCATCCGCCATTACTGCTTCCCCCCGTATATCACCTGATTGTAATGTAAAAAAATTAAAGAATAGAAGTCCACCATTAAAGGGCATTCAAAACTTTGCTTTAGAAAATAGAATTTCTTGTAATTCTTAGTTGTTTGGATTGGGTGTTGTTCCAATTGATTGAAAATATCAAAAGGAGTTCAAAGTTTAAATTTGAAGTGATTTGGAGTAGATTTGAGCAAGATTTGAGTTAAATTTCAGAAAAAACGCAAAGAAGAAGACGAAGTCAGTTTTTTGTATAATTATGTATAATCTTGTATAATAGTGTATATGAGTATATAAACACATCGTATACACTATTATACACTTTTATACACCTTTATACAAACGTCTGTAGGCGAACTTCTTCCACGATTTTCAGTTGCAATTCCTGTTCAAAACCAGTCCAAATCTCCATTAAATGACTTCAAATTTTATATACAACCTCCTTATACTATTTCTAACAAGTCTAAATAACACCCACTCCAAATTTCTCACAAAATTAAATTCAGAATTTAAACCCACATATTTAAGCTTGTTAAAAATCTAATTTTCACCACCCAAATGGATTTGATTTGTTGAACTAATATTTAAGTCACAATTACTAATTCGAAAATTATCTTAAAAGCTTGAGCAATCCTTTTTAAAAATTAAATGGTAATTTTGAGAACCTATTGAGTTGGATATTTAATCTTAGCCTATTATTTTTGGCTAGTTGGTTGTAAATTAAAATATGGGCTATAAAATTGAAAAATAGGGAGCTCAATTGCTCTGATGTGAAATTATCCCAATAGAAATAAGCGGAAATATATTTTGATCTCATGAAATGATCAGTTCTTTTACTTTTTAGTTTTTACTCAAATAGAAATTTGGAAGAAAAAGTCAAATAGATATAAATACCTTAAAAATTACTACAAATAAAAAATTGAAAAGTTAAAGAAAATTAGATATCCATTTCCATCGCCAGTGTAGAGTTTTTGGCTTCTGGTGATTCGCTGTTTCCTCAATACCGAGTCAACCCAACCCTCCCTCCTTCCCAGAAAAACCCTAGAATTCCACCCCATTCATTCCCACGTACAATAATATATCCATATAATATTCAATTTTCGTAGTCAAATTCATACAGCTCTCAATTGATTCATCCTCTTTTGAATTTGAATCTTTCCTAAATTCAAAAAAAATTACACAATTTTTCATTTTCTGGGTAATATTGAAAAATGGCATCGGAGATCGAGGTAGTGGAGGAGGCGGAATCAGTTAACGTCGAATCAACATCCACGGCGGCGGTTAACGGCGGCGGAGGTGGAGGCGTTGAGGATGAGAGTTTGAGGAACGATGTGTATACGGCGGCGGCGTATGGGGATATGGAGAAGCTTCAGAGATTGGTGGAAAGTGAGGGTTGTTCTGTATCTGAGCCTGATGGGCTGGGTTACTATGCCCTTCAATGGGCCGCTCTTAATAATCGGACTGCAGCTGCCCAATACATCATTGAGGTTTGAATTTTGGCTCATTTTGTAATTTTTGGAGCGTTAGATTTATGTTTAGGTTCTTGAATTTTGAGGTTTTGATTTAAAGTAAGATATAAAGATCGTGTCTTTAGTTTGTGGGTAACCAAATGGTTGAATTGGTTTAAAAAGAAAAAAATTAGCAATAATAGGCTAATACTCCCTCCGTCCCAATTTGTTTGACTTGGCATAGAGTTTAAGAAAGAAAGATTTTGAAATTTGTGATCTTAAACAAGCAACAATACTTGTTTGGCTATAAATCATCCCATTAAGCAGGGGCGGAGCTAGCCCCGCTGAGTACGGGTTCGGCCGAACCCAGTCGCTTTGGTCCAATCCATGTATTTGTCTTAAAAAATCATTTGAATATGTACAAATTATTAATTTAGAACCTAATAACTTGAAAGGATTAGAACACCGAACCCATAAGCTTCAAATTTTGGCTCCGCCTCTGCCATTAAGGGGAGGGAATGGGATTTTTGAAGTTAAAATTGTTTCTAACTATAGAAAAGTATTTTTCTTTCTAAAGGAAATAGTATCCCATAAATTGGAATGGAGGAGTACTCTATTACACTATAAAACTTATTATTTTGATTCTTGAAATTTGAGCTTTACTTTAAAATTATGCCATAATTATTTTGTCTTTAGTTGCTATTGAAGGGGTGGCTTAGTGGTCGATAGATGGAATGACGGCTGCTGGAGCCAGCATTACTAGGGGAACAGTTCCATCTGTCTAAGTCTTGATTGGCAAGGTTACCCAATTCATTTGCTGGTAGGGAAGTAGTAGATGTTTGATAGATTAGTTTAGAAGTGGAAGCTTGCCTGAACATCACGTTCTAAGAAAACAGAATGTGTCTATAGTTTATGAAAGTCGAGTGTTGTGGGTAAGCGAAGAGTTGAATTTAAAAAATAAAAAAGAAACAAAAAAGAAAGAAGGAAATTTAGCACTGATAACTACTGTATTAAGCTATTACACAGTAGAACTCATTATTTTGATCAAGTAATAATCAATTAATCATGCAACTGCCCTCAATTCCATACTAGTTGGATCAACTATATGAATCCATTTCGCCCTATCAGGTCTATTTAATTCTAACACAGGGAATTTGGTAATATTAGTAACTTTTGGTAAAAAAAGTTCATAATCCATATCGGTAACTTGCATGCACTTGTCCGACCATGTTATGTTGTTTAGAAATTTTTTGGATTTTAGTGTTCCTCCAATTTTCTTGAAAGAGGTGGTGCTTTGGAGTAGTGACTAGTGAGTGTCTTTTGTTGTGCTATAAGAAGGAACTGTCGACTTTATGATGATTGCTAGGCTCTGTGTGTGCGTGTGTGTATGTCGGTTGGTTGGGAACTGACGGCTAGTGGTGGTGATGCAATTGGCAGCATGGAGGAGACGTAAATGCTGCAGATCATACGGGACAAACAGCATTGCACTGGAGTTCTGTTCGAGGTGCAGTGCAGGTTGCTGAGCTCTTACTCCAAGAGGGTGCTCGTGTAAATGCAGCTGATATGTATGGCTACCAGGTATGCTTTTGCTTGTATGTTCTCAGTAATCATTGCTTTACTTGAACCAGTTTTATGTTTCTTTTGCTGCTGAAATCTCTGAGGTCGAATCCATCCAATCTCCATTTAATTTTTGATACTCCATCTAGGGCCTCATGAACTGAGCTCATCCTCATGTTGCTGCGTATGTAATCTGGGTTTTGCTAGGCAGCAAAAATTTAGGATTTAGACTTGGTGACCAGGATGCAACGAAAGTGGAATCTTGCCTGAATAAAATGAAACCTATTTGGGTCCATGCCCTTTATGGATCAGGAAGAAGACATAGAAATTATACCTGAACTCCAAAGTGGACTCCACTCTGCGTAAAATTGCCAGGGCCAGTTGCATTATTCTTTCTGGTAAATCTTAATGTATCTGCTGGAAGACAGGATATATGGACACCCTACTTACTCCACATTGGTTTTGAAGGAGGACTTTCGTCTCTTAGAAAAGGAGGGCAGTGTGTGAACTTTGGGTCAACTATATTGTTCTCCGTCGAATTGAGACTTTAGTAGTTAGCCGGTTAGACCAAGGCTTGATATAATGCCATACAGTTCTAACCAGCTAACTACTTAGAGGAAAAAGTAGTTGGCCGGTTAGACCTGTACACCTGTGCACCTGATATTATGGCATTGGATCAAGCCTTGGGTGTATCACTAAATCTCAGTGAGACCACCCAATCCATGATATATACTAGAGCTTTCCTGGCAGTAGTTTTGGTGTAGTGACTGCCTCTCTAAGTGAACAGGGTTGACTATGATCCCCTTTTCTCCTACTCCCTCCGTTTCAATTTAGATGTGGTAGTTTGACTCGGTACGGAGTTTAAGAAAAGAAAGAAAGACTTTGAAACTTGTGGTCTTAAAAGCTTAAGGGATAAAAGCTTTGTGGGGCTATGTCATTTGTGTGGTTATAAAAGCTTCTCATTAAGGGTAAAATGAAGAGTTTAAAGTTGAAATATATTCAATTGTAGAAATGTGTCATTCTTTTTGGAACAGACTAATAAGGAAAGTGTGTCATCTAAATTGAAACAGAGGGGAGTACATTTTATTGGGGAAGGTGTTTTGCGAGCTCTTATAAAGTGGCATTTAATGTGGATTGTTAACTAGGTTAAACATATAAGTTATAGCGATTAAGGCCTATGCGCAATTCGTGTATCAAATCAGAGTGCAAAAAGAGTTGACATGGCAATGAGGGTAGTCATCAAATGTTGAGGACGTGAAAAATATAACAATGGAAACAACAATAGGAAGCTGGCAAGGTAGTTGGAAGAAGATAAGCAGAGTAAAGAATGGGTATCGTGGAAGCTCCAACTCAAGCAGTTAGCAATATTTAGGGATTTGCAAGCTTGAAGAAACATGATTTGGTAACATCAGAACGTGTTTACTTGCCAAAAAAAGTCAGCCGCATTAATTTTGCTGGAATCTTGACAAATAGAAGAAGCTATATTCATCAAAGAAATCTTACAAGTTTCAAAGTGGAAAGAATCAGATAACAACCAAACAACCACATATCAAACATAAAGGTTACTCTGCGACAGAAACAAAGTCCTGATAAGTCAGGAAAAGTCCTACTGCAAGAAGTATAGTACTCCCAGTTCTTCCTATTTGTAGTCCAGTGGCGTGATAGAATGGTTTATTATTGGACATATATATATTTTTTGATGCTGTTGTCTAATTATTGTGTTGTTGCCGTCATTCAAAATAAAGTATACCATGGCTACTGCAGCAAGATTATTAATGTCCAGCAAACACATTAGCTTCCCAGGAGCTATGCCTTCTGTGATTTGAGCACTAATCATTCTCCAGATGGAATTAAAAAATGCCGCCCTAAAGATCAAGTTTTTGTAAATACTACACTGCTTTTGTACTCTAACATCTTTACACAATTTTTATTCTGAATCTCATTAAGGGTACTCAATCTCCCGTGAGAGGTAAGTTATAGATATTATAACTAGAGTGCTTACAATTTCAAGTTTTTGAACCATGGCAAAGTTTTGCATAAAATTGGACTATTGTCGCTAACTGTCCAGAGGCTATTCCACATTGTTTGAGGCTCTGACCCAAAGTAAGGCAGCTGATAACTTGAGCTCTCTTCTTGTGAAGCCTGCCACTTGTTTTATGTAAGAGGAGGAACTTCCTATCCAAGGCAGATAGGCCCAAAGGAAGCTGAAAAGCATAAAGGGCAGTGAGTTATAGCCCGTTTGGCCAAGCTTCTAAAATCAGCTTATTTTGAGAAGTGCTTTTCTCAAAAATACTTTTTTAAAAAGTGCTTTTGGCGAGAAGTAGTTTGTGTTTGGCTAATTAATTTGAAAAGCACTTTTGAGTAGTAATTAGTGTTTGGCCAAGCTTTTGAAAACTGCTCCTAAGTGTATTTTTCTCAAAAGTGCTTCTCAGAAAAGTGCTTTTGGAGAGAAGCTATTTTTTTCTGCTTTTCCAAAACTGCTTCTGCTTCTCCTCAAAAGCACTTTTTTTCCTTCCAAAAGCTTGGCCAAACACCTCAAATTTTGGTCAAAAGTGCTTTTGGCCAAACAGGCTATTAATCGGAAAGCACAATTAAAGTGCTTTTTATTGAAGAAAAATACAGTTGACAAGAGATAAATAGAATCTAATGTAATAAACGTAACTACAGAATCAACATTAATATGGGCAAAAAAATTGAAAAGGCCTGCAATTAAGTGAAAGATAATGAAGCAAAACTTTTTTTTTAATCAAGATAAGAAGCATTCTAAATTTTAAATTTAGTTGTAAAGATATAAGTTTTAAGTTTCTATTGAGATCTACTTTCTTGTATTACTTATTTAAAAATCTAATTTTCTTATATTAAGGTTTCTATTTATGTTTTTAATCACCAATATTCGTCCCTAAGGTTTCTTAACAATTAATTTATTGCTTTGCTGTTTAGTGTCTCCTTATAGAGCTCATGGACAGTGAGGTTCACCCCCCCCCCCCCCCTTTTTTTTTTTAACAAAAAAAGCTTAGGTTGTTATTTTTTGTTTGATCAAGAAGCTTCGATGGATGTTTTTGTTGAGACATTCAACTTAGTACCTTGGTGAAGCATTCCCAAGTTAGGGGAAACACCCTTCTTTTTTACCTACTCCAAGGATTAAGTGTGCCTCAACAATATTATCCCTACTGCAATACTTTACTTTAGGTTTTTGTTCCATGTCCCTGAGGCCTGAGCCACCAATACGAGTTGTAGCTCAAAGTACATTGCAAGCACTTAGCCCGTCGCGTTTGCAATATTTAGCTCTTTGTAATGGAAGTTGGATGGTTATAAAAATGAGACAGTGCCCAAAAGGTCCTTACAGCAAATTTCTATTAATGGATACATTAGTTCAATGACTTTGTAAGACATGCATGTGAACCTTAAATTTTTTACTGCATACGCGCAAAATGCTGATCCACTTTGATTTGACATGATTACTAAGAGGAGTTACAATTGTGAGTTGTTTAATATTGTTTTGGAACATACTGGGACATATATTGAGCTGTCTTGGGAAAAAGTAAAAAAGGATAAAGCTGAACAGAGACGAGTAGAATTGAGGGTTTGAAGACTTTTTGTGGGATTTTTCTCGAAGAAATTCCCATTGGACTCCAGTTGGCGCACAGGTTCGAAACTTCAGGGAGATTGCACCGTCTTCCACCATTTTCCAACTTAAATAACGGGCTTCGTCTGTGACAGGGTTCGAACCCGTGAAGTGTGCCTAACCAACACATCATGTGCTGCATTGTCACTGCTGAACCAAAGTCATGGGAGTAATGCCTTTGAGATTTCCATTTAGGGAGAGCTGACAACAATCAGGAACAGCCTAAAAAGAAAGTAGGACAAAGTTGTGGAACATAGGAAGTTTTAATGATCTTTTTGTAATCTCATTAAGAACTTCTATCACTTCTTATATGGATAGGTGCAGACTTCAAAGATGAACATAAACGGACTACATCTTACAAGTTATATCAGCTGCAACAATTTTACACCATTTTACCTCAGCAATAGATGTTCCCTTTTTTCATTCTCTTTTTTCTGATAAGCACTTCATCAGTAGATAATCTTTACTGTCGAAGTGTTTGAAAGCGCACCCTGTTTTTCTTGATATTCTTTTTCCACTATACTTTCTCGTCGTCCTCACACAGCTCGTGTACTTATTTAATAAATACAAATTGATTAAGATCTTAGTATCTAAATTTGTGAAGACTTGCCTATTACTCATGCAATGAATTCATCTGCAGGCGACGCATGTTGCGGCACAATATGGTCAGACAGCTTTCCTTTATTACATTGTTACAAAGTGGAATGCTGATCCTGATGTCCCTGATAGTGATGGAAGAAGCCCTTTACACTGGTAGTTCTGAGAACAACATTTGTATGCTTTTTTCCTGAATAGCAATCTTGAGGTGTTAGAAGCACGCAATAGCCTTTGCAGCAGCAAGTGCTGCCTATACTTTTGGAGCTTATTTATTCTGTTGTGTATTACATGGTTGCCTGACCCCATGTGGAAATTTGTGAATTGGATATTTGTTCGGTTCTTGAGGTCATTTTGTTTTTAGAGATAACTTTCAGGAGAAATTCCTATAAAATCTGACAATGTGATGCTTAGTCAAAGAACAAAGAGAAACTCTGATAATGTAGAAAAAGTAAGAAATCCCAACACTTGATCTGGTACTGGAATATACGAAGGATATTTATATGGATTTCACAATCATTTTTTTTTTTTTTGAGAAGCTGAATATGGAGAGGAGAGTAGCTAAACATAGGAGCATGAAATAGTCAGCAATTGAATTTGGACAGAGATTCGCTTTTATTGCTTTCTCATATGTTCCTTATCTATCCTTCCATACTACATGTTAATTATGGTAATACATGGATTGGAAGTTCACTTTCCTTATCTGTTGTTGCTGTATATTAATGATATACACATTCCATTAGATATGAAAAGTTTCTTTGGTTTTATTCACTTGTTCATCGAGAGATGGAAATATTTTTGGCAATACTTGCTTTTGATGCTTCTTTACCACCAGCCTCCTCTGTTCCTATTGCTAAAGATCGTCTGTTACTTATCTGGTCATTGTTTTGGTTACTTTTTCATGAACCGAGTAGTGGGTTTATCCTTGCACTCTTTTATTTTGGCTTATTTGGTAATTACTTATTTACTTGCGACTTCTTTTCCCGGAAATTTAGGGCTGCATACAAGGGTTTTGCTGACTGTATACGTCTTTTACTCTTTCTTGATGCATATCGTGGACGGCAGGATAAAGAAGGTAAACCAAATCTTTTCCTTCTACTCTTTTTTTTATCTATTGCTTGAACTCAGAGGTTTTCTTACATTTGATTCTGATATAGGTTGTACGCCACTTCATTGGGCTGCTATTAGGGGTAACCTAGAAGCATGTACAGTGTTGGTGCAGGCTGGGAAGAAGGAAGACCTGACAGTGACAGATAACACAGGCCTTACACCTGCCCAGCTTGCTTCTGATAAGAATCATAGACAAGTTGCTTTTTTCCTTGTAGGTGTTGCTTAATTTCAGTGTCTTTAACTTAATAGTAGGTTGTTTATGAGTTGGTATCCAATTTCAAAGTCCAGTGAGATCAGCGTTTGTTACATCACAGTGCGTCTTTATCTTCTCTGAAATGCAGCATTTTGAGCATTATTCCATTCTTACAGAACAATAAATGATTTTGCAGGGAAACGCGAGGCGGTTGTATGACAAACGTTGTGATGGAAGTACGCGACTTGGCAAACTTTCTAAGCTTGGACTTGCTCCTGTTCTTTGCTGTACAATATTTCTTCTACTTACCACTTACATTCATGCAGTAATCACGGGTACTTCATCTGATCCTCTTGTTTGCAATCAACTTTATCTCATTGGTTTTACTATGGTAAATATGGAATGTCCTTTAATTTTCTCTTTGATTCAGCTTCAACGCTGCCAAGATTAACTGCTGCTGGCGCACTATTTGCATGGTCGGGAGTCCTCCTTGCTACAGTTGGATTAGTTATGTTTTATCGGTGCAGCAGGTAATATTCATGTACTTTCGTTATATATGAAGTAAGAATGTACATGAGGTTTTCAAAAAATGCTTTTCTTTCGTTTTGCCTTCTTTAGGTGGATTTCTTAGAATCACTTACTCCTTAGCCCTTGCTGTCATTGCTGATGTCAAAATTTGCAATGTGTTTAACTTATACTTGTTGAATTTGAATCTGTCTTGATTTTTGTTCACAGAAAAGATCCAGGTTACATCAGCAGGTGTCAACATGATTCACAAAATACCAAAGATGATGTAAGTTCCAACCCTGCAGTCCTACCCCCCAAAATTGTAAGAAAATCAGAATTAATAGTGAAAAGAGGCCTTCCAAAATAATACTCATTGTTTTTCTATTAGGAGGTTTGCATGATCTTGTTCCAAGGCCTTCCTATTATTCTTTTTATTGCAATTTCCCTCTTTTTTAGACACTATAATTCACAAGATATGTATCATATCCTTGTCACATCTCAGGAACCTCTGCTGAAAATGGAGATAAATCATCCTGCTTTGCTTGCTGGGAATTGGTCTCAGCTTTGTTCCACGTGCAAGGTATGTGTGTATCTTATTGTTCATACTTTTATTTGTAGAGACTCATCTATTTGGGGGTTTATGTGCATTATCGTTTTCCTTTTGCTAGATTGTTCGTCCTCTTCGTGCAAAGCACTGTTCAACCTGTGATCGCTGTGTGGAACAGTTTGACCATCATTGTCCTTGGGTGTCTAATTGCATAGGCAAGGTAATAGATTCCGGATTCTTTTGTGTCCTTTTCTCTGGTCAACTTGTACATTTGAGATAAATCACAACTGACTTGTGATGCTTAAGGTATATGTATAATATATCGGTTACCTCATTGGGTTATGGTTATAGTATGATATATGCCTTGTTTCACAGTTTTTCTGATACTTCAGTATGTCTTTGACTTTTATGTTTGCCTACTAGCTCTTATTTGTCTTCTGAAGAATTACTTTCCACATTTTTTTCCAGAAAAACAAGTGGGACTTTTTCACTTTTCTTGTTCTCGAAGTATTGGCAATGGTATTGACTGGTGCAGTTACTCTTACAAGTAAGACTCTTTCCTGTACCTCACATAAAATATTTGTTCATCAGGAAATATTTGTTCCTTTGTTCAGTTTGTAGTCTGCTAAATAAATGCCTTTTGAGATATCAGGAGTCTTGACTGATCCAGCAGCTCCGTCTTCTTTTGGGGCTTGGTTAAATCATGCTGGTACTCACCATATTGGTGCTTTAGCATTCTTGTTCGCGGACTTTTTCCTCTTCGTTGGCGTGGCAGTCTTAACTGGGGTACAAGCTTCTCAGGTATGTTTCTTTGTTTTCCTGTCAGTTATCATAAGCTCCTCCGCCTACTGGCCCTACTCCGTGAAATTATATGTTTCAAACATGTATCATATGCCTGCAAAGATATAATTATTGTTGTTGGAACTTGGAACATACAACATGAAACAATTCATTTCCCGGGTGCTGCCACAGATTTGCGCACTTTGTGTTAGCTGTTCTGGATAATAGGGCCACTAGCACACATGCTGTGGTCTTCAATTTGTTTTCTTTCCAGATATGTTTTCGGGAAGGGACAGAATTTATGTATATGAAAGATCATTGCACGATCAAAAAGTTCATCTGAATATTTTACTGCGGACGTTGTGAACATGCTTATAGTTTCACCAGGGATGCTCATTGGCATTTTATTTTCAACCTTTCTGATTCTTATTTCCTCAATCTGACTGTTGATGGTTCCATCATGTCATTCAGAGTCATGTCTCTGGGAATCTATGTTGCTCGGACTCTCCGAAAATGTGGCCCGATATGTGTCGGATCCTCCAAAAGCAGTGCATTTTTGAAGGATCCGACACGGGTGCGGCTACATTTTGGAGAGTCCACGCAACATAGCTGGGAATCATGATAAGTTTGTCTGTCTGCTCATTTGAGTGTCAGCAACACGTGACAGCACGAATGTATACTATTAAACTTGTTTGTCCATTGACAACTTTTTCCCCCCCTCTCCTGCTAAGGTAAGAACATGAAAGATGTCTTGACCTTTCTTTTTACCTTTTGCAACAGATTTCACACAACATCACAACAAATGAAATGGCCAATATGATGCGTTACAGTTACCTTAGAGGACCAGGTGGTCGATTCCGGAATCCATATGATCATGGGTGTAAGAAGAACTGTTCAGATTTCTTGATAAATGGTTATAACGAAGATGTAGAGTTCGTTGAAGAATCGGTTGAATCCGAGGGGATTGGAATGATGCAAATTCCTCGCAGTTCAAGTCTGCAAAATGGTGGCAGCCATTCTAATCAGATCAATGGAAATGGCCATCATGTTATCAACATGAACAACAACCAGAACTCACACCAGGGTCATGTTCATTCTGCTCATTGTTCTCATAATGTGAAGAGCAAAACTGATTCTGTACCGGTTGGTTTGGGTGTTGGCTTAGGAAGAAATGTTGCGCGCACTGCACTATCTTCATAACTAGTGCCACAGCTCATGGGTTTAGAATCCCTCCTTTTTGACCATTTTTCTATTGTTTATAAGCACAGTGATTTAGATCTTGAGTTATTCAATTGGTTTACTGTTTTTTCCTCGTTCATCTTGGTGCAAGTAACTCACTTCTGTCTAGTAAATCCTCCATTATGCTATGCAACTTCTTCAGTTCATAGTACATTGTACAAAGTTGTAATTCTTTTGCAGAAGCACAAATGCTACTGAATTTGCAGCTATTAGTAATTGATTTGCCAAAAAAAAAATCCTTGCCTCAAGTAAAGCCACTTCATCTTTCTTGTTTTTTCTTTCTTTTTCTTTTTCCTCTTAATGTGCAATATCTGATGAGTGCTTCCCTTTTTTGGTTTGCTTTAATCGTTCGGTATTTGAAATTCATAGGCTGGCTAATTTCGATTTCTGTTGCTTAGGACTAATTGAAAGGGAAGCGCGACCTACCATGGGTTTTATCTATTTCTGCGGCTTGAAGCCTAAACCTTTAGTTAAGGATGAAGAGATTCTATCTAATTCACAACACCCTTGTTGTGATTGACCAATGCTTATAATTTGCCATTGTACCGTTGCAACAATTGAGAAAAATATTGTGACTTTCAAATGGTAATAATGTCATATTTTCTGAATATAGTAAGTAATATTTACAATATTAACGATGGAATTTTCAATTAGTATATGCCAATGATTATAGAGCTAATTTAAAGAGTTGTATATGAAATGTTTTGATCGTGACATTTGTTAACACAAAGTAAAATGCATGTTCCACGAGGAATATGTTCCCCAATAATAAAAAAGGAGAATTTGCCCACAGGTTTGTTACAGCATATAGAATTATATTATATTATTATATACAAATATGAAATGACAAGGAAATTTCTGTACAAAAAAGGAGGACAAGACATGGATTATTCGAAGAATAAGTTCCTTAACTAATGCTTAATTCATAATCCATACAACAACCAATAGAAATTATTTTCAAAGAGATATTAAATGCTAAAACGGGATCATGCTATTCTTACTCTCTATTTTTTATACTATACCAAATTGGAAAAATAATAAAAGAAGAATAAACTTTAGTTGGGGGTGAATCCATTTAAACACCACCCAAATAACCGTATCTGAGTGTGAACTTAATCTCAATTGTCAATTAATGACTTTTTTTTATAAGCATCATTTTTTTTTAGTTTTTTTAGTTTTTGTTTTTATAAGCATCATAGATGCCAAAAAGATGCATAAGCATAATTCGTTATTCACAGTAGTCAATATTTTGATATGGAAAACAAAAATCTCTTTTGATTCGCACTCCATATTTACACCAACTCAATAAATACTTGACACATAATTCACATACATTATCAATAGTAAAACATAAATAATTATTAATGCATATATTCTTACTTCAATATATTACTTAACTATACTAAATTATTATAATCTATCTATACTATTAAAAACACGAAGGCCTTTAACGAAATGTTATTTGCTTTTTTTACCCTTTAAAAATAGAGGTTACATTGGATAATATAGTCATTTAATTATTCCCCTAATATTTAGCACTTTCAAGTTAAGTAAAATTAATAAAGTTTACCTTATTTAAACTACTACATAGGAAATCCAAATATTTAGGATATCAAAATAAATCAAATTGAACAAACTATTTATAGAAACTAATTAGAAACGCACATAGTATCAGATTTCATTAAACATTTTATGGTTCCATGAAATGCATACGTTTCTACCAAATTAAAGTATAGTCTATATAATTATTTTCTTGAAAAATATACTTATGTTATTTTAGTGTACTCTATATTTTGACTACCTATCTTTAACCCATTCTGACCATCTAAAGATATGAAAACCACGAAAAACTTATAAACCAAATTTTACATAATGAGGGTGAAATATATGAAAAAGTAAGAAAAAAAACCATAAATATATAGCTCTTTATTGTTTGGAAACAACATAAACATAATCATTGGAAACAGTTACTGTAGTATTAAAATATGAAGAATTTTAAATTAGTTAAAACTTTGATTATTAAATATTTTTTATTTGAATTATGCAAAAAAACCCAATAATTAAAAGTTTAAGTCAATAAAGATTTTACCTTAAATAAATTCTTTCCGTATTTGGACTATGCAACATAACTATAACATATTGCATGTTAATCTTAATAACAGAACTTTAAAACTCACTTATATCTATTGAATTTTTGTATAATATTTAAAAATTACGCTCAGTAATTATTTCAACTTGCTAAATCATAAAGAAAAATGTATTCTAAATGAGTAGAATTTACACTATAATGGCAGAATATCATACACTCCATAATTATTTTTCTATTATATTTGCTTACTTGAAGCAATAAGGATGAAATGGTAAAACAAAGAATATATTCTAAATGAGCTATCATTAATTATTTTCTTTTTTCCCATAAATATTCCAACAAAGGACAACTCCATATATTATTATGTATTATGTTATTTGTTATAAATTATTAATTAAATATTAGTCAACTTTTAAGTTTATAATGCCATGTGACAACCCAAAGGGTCATCACCTGTTTCTTATTCATTCCGTGCTTTCAAGGCCTTGAAAACCTCGTTTATAGTTACCTCGATATGCGTGCGCAGTCTGGACGCATAACCGGAAAGCTTAAATGTGAAATTCTATGAAAAATACTAAATTTTGATATTAAAATGAATAAATTTGACTTCGGTCAATATTTTGGATAAAAGGACCCACACCCGGACCCGTGATTTGATGGTCCCGGGGTCCGTAGGAAAATATAGGACTTGGGCGTATGCCCAGAATCGAATTCCGAGGTCCCAAGCCCGAGACATGAATTTTTGAGTAAAATTATTTTCTGAAAATATTTAAGAAAATTGGAAATGAAAACTGATTAGAAAGTGATGGTATCGGGCCCGTATTTTGGTTCAGGCACCTGGTACGGGTCTTATATATGGTTTAAGCACTTTATGTAAAGTTTGGTTGAAAACGGACGTCGTTTGACGTGTTTTGGACTTAAAATGGAAAATTTGATGTTTTATGAAATTTGGAAGAAATCATGAATTTTGAGGCTTAATTCGATGTATATGATGTTGTTTTGGCGATTTGATCGCACGGATAATTCTGTAGGATGTTTTTGAGGTTGTGTGAAATTTTGGACTTAAGGAATTCCAGGCATGCAGGCTTCGCATTTCCCGAACTTTGTTTGCAATTCCAGGCTTCGCATTTCCCAAATTTTTCTCACAATTCCCAGGCTTGTTCGCATTTCCCATACTTTGTTCGCAATTACCAAGTTCGCATTTTCAAAACTTTTCTCACAATTCCCAGGCTTGTTTGCATTTCCCAAACTTTGTTCGCAACTCCCAGTTTGCAATTCCCAATTTTTTTTTTCGCAATTCCCAAACTTGGTTCGCAATTCCCGTATCTGCAACCTGCATTTTTCATACTTAGTCAATTTTTAAGACATTTTCACCCCATTTTCAAAACACAACTCCTTTGGGCGATTTTTCAAGAGCAAACCTTCTTCCAAATCAATTGTAAGTTAATTTTTACTCATTTCTTTCAATCATTAATATCATTTAACATGTTTTCAACTTAAAATCAAGGATTTTCATGTGTGAAATTGGGGGTTTTGGATAGAACTTAGGTTTTTTTAAAATTGGGGATTTGGACCTCAATTTGAGGTCCGATTTCAAAATAAATTATATATTTGGGTTCGTGGGGGAATGAGTAATCAGGTTTTTGTCCGAACCTCGAGTTTCGACCATGTGGGCCCGAGGGCATTTTCGATCTTTTTGGATAAAACCTTGTAAAACTCATTTTCAAGCACTGGGATTGATGCATTTAACACGTATTGATGGAATTAAGTAACTTATGACTAGATTCGAACGGATTGGAGGTGGAATCACGGGGTAAAGCTATAGTTGAGGCTTGAGTTGTGTTCAAGGCATTGAGGTAAGTGTTCGGTCTAACTTTAGCTTGAGGGATTAGGAGTTGAGTCATAATTGCTACTTGTTTTGTGTTGAGTACGACGTATGGGCATGATGGCGTGTGATAATAGGTGAATTCAACTATAATCACGCCTTAAATAACCACCTTCTTGTGTAGTTTTGATGATAAAAGTAATAACAAAATGCTCTTATTAGTGTTTTTCATGATTTGCAGGTGATATATGTCCAAGGAAGGCTAGGAAGTACTTTTGGAGTAAAAAATGAAGAAAAAAAGGCTAACTGTGAAATTTCCCAAGTAAACCACGCCTGCCAGGCCTGAAGATTCAGAGAAGGGGTTTGGCCGCGGTTCTACCGCGACCGCGGCCGAACCGCGGTGGAAGAGAGCTGCAGATTAAATCGAGATTCAGAGAGGGCATTTGGCCGCGGTTCCACCGCGACCGCGGCAGAACCGCGGCAGGCGCGAGAAACTTCAAGGACTAAAGTGTAAAACACAGGATTTTTAGACCTAAACCGTATTTTAAACACTAGACTTCGCCCAAGAGAGGCACGTATTGTATTTTAGAGTATCTTGGCAAGGAAAACTATTGTGAGAGAATACCCAAAACATATTTCTTCTTTTCTTTTGATTTTTATTGCTAGTTATGATGAATTCTATCTTAGTTTGTTTTCCCATAGCCATGAGTAGCTAAATCCTTTGTCTAAGGTTTTGATGGAACCTATTGGGGGATGAACTTCTTGTTTATGTGAATACAAATTGCTAGTTTCA
>MU782652.1:0-38787 GCA_026770625.1 Nicotiana glauca | reverse complement strand
TCACAGGCTGGAGAATTTGCATGGATTATCGAAAGTTGAATCTAGCCACCCGGAAAGACCACTTTCCACTTCCCTTCATTGATCAGATGCTGGATAGATTGGCAGGGAGGTCACACTTTTGTTTTCTGGATGGGTACTCAGGGTACAATCACATCTCTATTGCACCTGAGGACAGAGAGAAGACCTCCTTCACCTGCCCATATGGCATTTATGCCTTCAGGAGGATGCCCTTTGGCCTATGTAATGCACCCGCCACATTCCAATGGTGCACAATAGTCATATTCACTGACAT
This sequence comes from Nicotiana glauca, assembly GCA_026770625.1. Taxonomy (NCBI): domain Eukaryota; kingdom Viridiplantae; phylum Streptophyta; class Magnoliopsida; order Solanales; family Solanaceae; genus Nicotiana; species Nicotiana glauca. The sequence continues at coordinate 38,495 of MU782652.1, read as the reverse complement.
GGTAGAGGATATAATGGAGGTGTTCATGGATGATTTCTCAGTGGTGGGAAATTAATTTGAGGAGTGCCTAATAAATCTGACGCGTGTGCTGAAACGGTGCATCAAGACTAACTTGGTTCTGAATTGGGAGAAGTGCCATTTCATGGTACAAAAAGGAATAGTCTTAGGGCACCTGGTGTCAAGCAAGGGAATAGAGGTGGATCGAACAAAGGTTGATGTAATAGCAAAGCTACCTCCACCAATTTCAGTCAAAGCCATAAGAAGTTTTCTTGGACATGCCGGTTTCTACCTGAGGTTCATAAAAGACTTCTCCAAAATCGCCAACCCTCTCTGTAAGTTGTTAGAGAAAGATCACCCGTTTGTATTTTCTGATGATTATAGGGTAGCGTTTGAGTAGTTGAAACAGAGGCTGGTCACATCACCTATCATTGTTGCCCCCAACTGGGAGCAACCGTTTGAATTAATATGTGATGCTAGTGACTACGCAGCGGGTGCAGTGCTGGGCCAGCAAAAAGACAAATTGATACACCCGATCTACTATGCTAGTAGAATGCTGGGCGGAGCCCAGTTGAACTACACAGTGACGGAAAAGGAGATGCTAGCTGTGGTGTTCGCTTTTGACAAGTTCTAGTCCTATCTGATAGGATCCAAGGTAATTGTATACAGTGACTATGCAACTCTTAGGTACTTAATAGAAAAGAGAGAATCTAAGCCACGCCTGATTCGTTGGGTGTTGCTACTGCAAGAATTCGATCTTGAAATACGTGAACGGAAGGGAACTGAGAATCAAGTCGTTGATCATCTATCATGACTTGAGGGAGCTGAAAATGTTGTAGAGGTTGAGGAAATTTTGGAAACTTTTCCAGACGAGCAACTGCTCGCCACCACTCACCAAGAAGCGCCATGGTATGCAGATTTTGCTAATTACCTGGCCAGTGGTATACTTCCTCACGAACTTTCATCGGCCCAAAGGAAAAGATTTTTTCGTGAAAGCCGACAGTATTACTGGGACGAGCCTTATTTGTTTAGAATATGCCTTGATAATATGATCCGGAGATGCGTCCCCGAGATAGAGCAATTTTTTGTTTTGCAGGCTTGTCACGCATCGGCGTATGGTGGACACTTTGGAGGTGTCAGGACAACAACAAAGGTGCTAGAGGCTGGATTCTTCTAGCCAACAATGTTTAAAGATGCTCACTTATGGGTGAAGGGCTGCAATGAATGTCAGCGCACCGGGAACATTTCCCGGCGCCACGAGATGCCCATGAACCCAATTCAAGAGGTGGAAGTGTTTGACATCTGGGGGATCGACTTCATGGGTCCCTTCGTGAGCTCCTATGGTAATAAATATATTCTTGTTGCTGTAGACTATGTGTCCAAATAGGTGGAAGCTGCTGCAATACCCACCAATGATGCAAAAGTGGTTGTAGGATTTATAAAGAAGAACATATTCACTCGTTTTGGGACACCACGAGCAATTATCAGTGATGGGGGTACTTACTTTTGCAACAGAGACTTTGAAAAGTTGCTGGTAAATATGATGTGCGCCACAAGGTGGCTACTCATTACCACCCGCAGACTAGTGGACGGGTCGAAGTTTCCAATAGAGAAATCAAGAGTGTGCTAACTAAAAAGGTGAATGCCACAAGAACTGACTGGGCGAGGAAGCAAGATGATGCACTCTGGGCTTATAGAACAACTTTCAAGACACCAATTGGTATGTCACCATACAAGTTGGTGTTTGGGAAGGCCTGTCACCTACCTGTAGAACTTGAGCATAAAGCGTGGTGGGCACTGAAACAGCTAAACTTAGACATGGAAGTTGCGGGCACGTCAAGAGTCACTGAATTGCATGAGCTCGAGGAGTTCCGGTATCTTGCTTTTGAGAGCACAAGGCTATACAAGGAGAGAATGAACAGGCTACACGATCAGAACATCGTTGAGCAAAATTTCAAACCTGGGGACATGGTATTGCAATACAACTCAAGACTGAGGTTGTTCCCGGGTAAGCTTAAGTCAAGATGGTCTGGACCATTTCGAGTAGTTGAAGTTTTCCCGTCAGGAGCTGTGGAAGTTTCTACTGAGAATGACTCTCGTACATTCAGAGTCAATGGTCAGCGATTGAAATTTTATGTGGGCATGATCAAGCCTAAGGAAATGTCTGAGCTGCACTTGAATGAACCACCGAGGTTGAGCGAGCCTTAATTGCACTCATCTGAGTCGTGCCGCGACGTTAAATCAGGCGCTGCGTGGGAGGCAACCCATGAAATTATTGTAAGTGTAACACATTGTAATAGAAAAAAAGTGTCAGAATCAGAGAGGTGCCCAGACCGCGGTTCCACCGCGACCGCGGTCAAAACACCTCGCTGAACCTGGTCTACCGCGGTTCCACCGCGACCGCGGCAGACCCAGACGGGCCCAGGTAAGTTTTTTTTAAATTTTTTTTTTATTTCACCCCATTTTTATATTTTAACCTAAAACCTCACCCACAATATCATCCTCCCTCATCAGACACTCCCCCATCTCCTCTTCTCTATGCTTCTTCTCTCTTTCTCTCTCTAAACTCCATTTTCTCTCCCCCAAACTCCATTATCTTCCTACCCCTTCTTCTCCAACCTCCATCAACACAACCCACCCCTTCCCTTCTTCCATCAAGTAAGTTTCTCTTCTCCCTCTTCTATTTCTTATTCTTAATTAGTGTAATTTAGTTTTGTGTTAGTTTTAGCAAGCCCTAGTTAGGATTAGTGTTCAAGTTTTAATTTTTGCTTTCTTTTATGTTTTCTTTTGTTGTATTTGATGCTTGTAGGGTTGTTTAGTACTAATTTGGTTGGGTCTCCATTATACTTTAATTGTGGGGGTTGTTTTGATGACTTGGAGGCCTAGAAAATATTTTTTGTGGTGTAGCTTGGTGAAGGGCCATTTTTGGCTGAAAATAGGGGATTTGTTATACAATTTTGAGGCATTTTATGCCTCACCTAGGTGGATGGCAGTGTTGTAATTGGTGTATGGTGGTGTTGTATTTAACGTGAATCACTTAAGGGAGTAAGTGTGGGGTGTTGTAAACGGAATGTGTAAGAGAATTATGGGGCCATTGTGGATGTTGTTATCCTTGAACACCTTAGTAGTGGGGGCATATGCACTTTGTATGAATGAAATAAATGGAGCAAAGTGATTGGTGCCATCGGGTGGTGAAGTCTGAGTACCCATCCGACTGGCACTAGTTAGGGCACATTTGATGGTTCTTCTGATTCCTTGCAGGTAATATGGCTCCTAAAAGGCAAAGGAGAGCGGCAAGCGCATCCCAACAACCTACTTATGATGAGTCCAGGTTCCAATCAGAACTAGCGGAGGACGACTTTAGTGCCAAGGCTACGAAGAACTTCATCCATGAGATCCCGCTTGACCGGGCAACCCTCCGCATAGAAAATGAAGAGATGTATGAAGAAATTCGGAGGAGGGAAATGGAATTCTTATTTGATGACCCTGCCCCGGTAAACAAGATGCTTGTTAGGGAGTTTTATGCCAACTGCCCATTGAACTTAGGTAGGGAGGTTATTGTGTGAGGTACAGTGGTCAGCGCCACAATTCCCATGATTCGCCAGGTGTTGCGGTTGCGTCAGTTCACTAGTAACATCGACTACTACCACGATAGGCCAGGGGTCACATGGGAGGTCATGACTGATATACTATGCACAGGGGGGCGACCAACCTGGATACGTGACCACATCACCCTGAACTCCAACTCTTTCACCCACTTGGCTAAGTGTTGGTTAACTGTCATCTGCAGCCGGTTCCTGCCCTCAAGCAACACAACTGACGTGAACTTCCAGCGTGCACTGTTGACATGATGCTTTGTGACGAAGAAGGATTTTGATGCGGCAAGGGTAATTAGTGATGAAATGCTCCTATGGGGATTGCTGCTGTCTAAGGGATTCTACTTCCCTTCTTTGGTGACTACACTGTGCCTGCTGAGCAATACCCCTACCAATCCTGCCGATGGAGACTTGCCCCCTAAAGCAGCATTCAAAGACTCAGGCATCAGAGTGGGCCGGGGTACACATACAACGATTGAGATTGATGATGAGGATGATGACCCAGTTCCTCTTGCTCCGTCTAGGAGATCTACTGACAGTGTCGGATCCTCTCGGCGCCCCCATACTGGGGCAGGCCTATCTAGATCACATTCTACCCGGCCTATGCTGCGTTCCATGGAGGAAGAGGTCGCAGATCTCTGCACCTCGGTGGATGGCCTACACACGCGGATGGATGCCATGTCTCAGAGGCAGTCCAGATCTGAGAGCAGGTTTATGGCCTGGTTTCATGCGTTGGGGAGAGCTTGCAGTGTAGACCCCAGCACCGTCTCCGACTCTGAGTGAGTCTCATGGAAGTCTTCTGACCCTTATGCCCTTTACTTTCTTGATATGACATGGGGACGTGCCATGATTTTAAGTGTGAGGTGGGAGGCTTGCTCTGATTGTGTGTTGTAATGTATATAGATATTGTTTGTGCTGTAGCATTAGATTGATGTGTTGTATATATTTGAGTGTGCATATATTAGGATTAGCTGACTTGGCCCAACGACGTACACTTGTCGACGGGTCTCTTGAGGGTCAAAGTCGGAATTAATTTAAACTAAAAAAAACAAAAAAACAAAGTTAGAGGACTCTTCCTGATGACGGACCACTTGGACAGTACTCTTGAGGGAAGTAGTCCATGTAGATTTTTTTTATTTTTTTATTTTTCTCTTCTAGGTAGTGTAGTACCTCCCCCTTGGTTTTTCTTTTGACCACGGTTCTTTTCCAAGGGTTTTTCTTGAACCAGGTTAGGTAGATTTTTCTTTTGTAGTTTTAGGACTAAAATGGGTGAAGGCTAGAATGCAACCCCTGATGTGCACACCTACGAATAACTAAAACGGACTTGAGAGTGTGACATCTAGGCTCATTTATGGACTCGTAAATCTATGCCTTAATTTTGCACATCTTGTCTTGCTTGAACGCTCGTTACGTGTGTTGATGAACTGATTCAGAATGAGTTACATGCTAAGTGTGTGGGAGATATTACTTGCATTATGTGCTTGCATGCGATACCTAGAATTTGCCCTGTGTGTTTGCAAAGCGAAATAGAAGTTGTTTGGTAGATGATTGAGGCATTTCTGTGTGTAAGCCTGCATAATTGTGAATCCACCTGCATATATATTGCCATAGTTAACCCCTTTGAGCCTGAAGCCTGTTCTTTGATAACCCTATAATGACCTGTATCCCTGTGTTTGAATAGTTTGACTGTTTGAACCTGTACCTCCTAGAAGCACTTGAATTACTAAAGAACATACAAAAGTCAAAGTGTGGGGTAGTAGGGAAGTAGAGAAAGAAGGGAAATCAGGAAAGAAATACTTGAATGGTGCAATGGCTTGGTAAAAGAAAAAAAAAATGAGATGAAGAAAACAAAACAAAGACAAAGAAAAAAAAAAGCCAGTTGCACCTAAAGAAAAGTGGGGGTCAGTTGTGAAACAAAAATGTGGAAGAACGATTGGGTTGAGCATGGAAATTGAAATAAAAGGAAGTGTGTATTAAAAGTGCTTAGGAGGTTTGTCACTATATCCCAATATATCCTACCCGCCCCTTAGCCTACATTACAACCAAATGAAGACCTCTTGATCTTTGACTGAATGGCTCGATTAGTAGAGTATTACACTAGGGGCAAGCTTATGGTGTGTCTGTGTGGCATGGGAATGCTCTTTGCTGAGAGTGAGTGAATTCTTCCTATATTTGGTTCCGTGTTGTTTGAATTTTATGTGTGTGGAACTTCTCTCAGATTTTTGATGTGAGGGCATGTGACTCAGGAAGAAAAAACGAGTCTTTACTTCTGTTAGAGTAACTAGAGTGAGCACGAGTGTGTCATGGCATGAGAGTCTGCATCTGAGGTATGATTGTTGCACTGCTTAGGTTGATCCTTTGTAATGGCGGGTGTGACATAAATTGGGGCAATGCATTGAACGATTAGGCCTAGAAGTGTGGTTTAGCTTGCTCGAGGACGAGCAAAGGTTTAAGTATGGGGTGTTGATAATATGTGAATTTAACTATAATCACGTCTTAAATAACCACCTTCTTGTGTAGTTTTGATGATAAAAGTAATAACAAAATGCTCTTATTAGTGCTTTTCATGATTTGCAGGTGATATATATCCAAGGAAGGCTAGGAAGTACTTTTGGAGTAAAAAATGAAGAAAAAGAGGCCAAATGTGAAATTTCCCAAGTAAACCACGCCTGCCAGGCCTGAAGATTCAGAGAAGGGGTTTGGCCGCAGTTCTACCGCAACCGCGGCAGAACCGCGGTGGAAGAGAGCTGCAGATTAAATCGAGATTCAGAGAGGGCATTTGGCGGCGGTTCCACCGCGACTGCGGCAGGCGCGAGAAACTTCAAGGACTAAAGTGTAAAATACGGGATTTTTAGACCTAAACCCTATTTTAAACACTAGACTTCGCCCAAGAGAGGCACATATTGTATTTTAGAGTATCTTGGCAAGGAAAACTATTGTGAGAGAATACCCAAAATATATTTCTTCTTTTCTTTTGATTTTTATTGCTAGTTATGATGAATTCTATCTTAGTTTGTTTTCCCATAGCCATGAGTAGCTAAATCCTTTGTCCAAGGTTTTGATGGAACCTATTGGGGGATGAACTTCTTGTTTATATGAATACAAATTGCTAGTTTAATCTCTATTTATTTAACTTTGTGCTTGTTGTAGTTAATTAACAGGATCCTCAATTAGATGTGCCTATTTAGTGTGCATAACTTGGAAAAGAGTGCATATTTAGGTTATTGTTGAACAACACCACTCCCAAAGTATAAGAGGAATCTATAATTGCGGGTTTAAAGGCGAGATTAGGGATAACGAAGCATTGAGTGTAATCTAAAGTGAATTGTGCTAAATAAAGTAAGCTACTGTATCTCGGGAGAGTGCATTTAGTATATTACTTTGATTACTCGGGAGAGATTTACGGTAAGATGAGCGTTCATGATTGATAGAGATGTGTTGGTAAATTTGTATGAGCATAAACAGAAGGGATTCCATCAATAGGGGAAATCATTGTCTTAGCTTCTTCTCATTATTGTTTACAACCTTAGTAGTTTAGTTTACAACTGTTTAGTTTACTTGCAAGCCTAGTTAGTAAAGAAACATTCAACTGAGATTCAAATATTTGGAAAACTGGTTCTGAAGAGTTTAGTGGGTCTAAAGATCGTGATTGATAGGTTAACTCTCTGTGGATTCGACCCTGGATGTAATACTCGGGTTATATTTGCAACGTCCGCATTGTCCTTTTTATAAGGCATAGTTAGGCGTGATCAACGAGTATCCATACGTTGGTGTCGAGCATGACCGTGGGTCTTAAATTGATAATTGTGTATCCTTAATTGACCCAATGAAAGTTGTGACTGAATATTGGTATTAGTTGTGCCAAGTAGAAGTTGAATAGGACTGGTTATAGCTGACTCTCCCTTGTCGGGATGTTTGACTTATTGTTATTGTTTCCCTTGCCGGGAAGTTATTATTTTGATTGTTCCCTTGTCGGGATTGTGTTGTGTATTGTGTTGGAAGAAAATGGAGCGGGTGGTACGCCTACCACAAGTGATATTGAAAAGGGAGAGGGTGGTATGCCTACCACAAGTGATATTGAAATGGGAGCGGGTGGTATGCCTACCACAAGTGATATTGAAAAGGGAGCGGGTGGTACGCCTACCACAAGTGATATTGAAATGGGAGCGGGTGGTACGCCTACCACAAGTGATATTGAAAAGGGAGCGGGTTGTACGCCTACCACAAGCGATATTGAAATGGGAGCGGGTTGTACGCCTACCACAAGTATGATGAAATGGGAGTGGGTGGTACGCCTACCACGAGATATTGAGAAATAGGATCGGGTTGCACGCCTGCAACAAGATGAGTTGAATATGAAAGTTTTCTTATCTCTTTATTTTGTGTTAGAAGCTAAATTGTAGATGTACGCTCTATTATTCCTGATATTTTATTTCTATCTGTTGCCCCTGAAGCATGTTCCCATCCCCCGCTTAAATTGTTTATTCTTGTTGTTTCTCCGTTGTACTTGTATATATATATATATATATCTGCACAGGCTTATGTGGAGTCTGGTCCTAGCCTCGTCACTACCTCGTCGGGGTTAGGCCAGACACTTACCATCACATAGGGTCGGTTGTGCTGATACTACACTCTGTGCTCTTTTGCAACAGATCCAGGTGTTGGACAGCAGCTGCAGTAGCGCAGGAGTTAGCCTTCAGTCCAGCGAGACATCGAGGTAGCCTTGCAGGCGTCTGCAGGCCCGACATCTCTTCTATCTTTATTTCAGTCTGTTATCTCATGTATTTCGAGACAAACATTTATATTTCTTTCACACGGATGTATTTAGCACTCTTAGTAGTTCGTGAGTATGTGACACCAGTTCTTGGATAGAGGCTTATGTTGATTTTCCGCATTGTTGTTCAGATTCTTTAATTTAAGACTTCCGCTTATGTACTCTATTCCGTTGTTTTCATGATATTATTGATAATTGTTAAAAGAAGTAAATTGGTTAATGACGAAAGTAGTTAAAGGTTGGTTTTCCTAGCTCTCATCAGTAGGCGCCATCACGACTCTCGAGGGTAGGAAATTCGGGTCGTGACATGCCACTTATCAATTTGTATTATTTGAAAATCTATCGTAATAAAAGTATTTTTACTTGTTTGTTACTATATTAGGAAAAGAATTAACAATAATTTTTATAAGTTATTCTTATTATTCTTTGAAGAATTTCTTTTACAGGGTTTCATCCTATATTTTGCCTGCTAAATGGGATCAACGTTTATATTTTTAGAAAGTTATCTAATATTTTTTTTAGAATTCAATTATATTATTTAATAATATTAATTTATGTAATTTTAAAAAAAAATATTCATTAATATGGGAAACTTGCGCAAAGCGCGTACCCTAAGACTAGTTATATAAAAATATCAAGTGCACATTAAGTAGAATCCAAATCCATGATAAGTTCTTCAACCTTCTGCTAATTAAGTTACTTAATGATAATAATCTTTATTCTGTTACTGATGTCAATCAACAACTTTTATTTACCCCTGTGACAAATCCTATGGCGCCCACCATTTTCTACTGAATAATGAGTAAAATAGTTCAATCTTTTTCAAAAATTCTTTTGAGATAAGGTGGGTCCGCAAAGTTATAAGCCAAAAAGATATACTCAAACAAAGATATATTCGTGCATCTAAGTGATGTCAAAAAAGAAATTGTAAAATTTAACTTAAAATTATCCATCTCTTCCCCTTTTAAACGACACTCTTTGAACCTAGAAGTTTAACTTTTAAACAAGTTTGAGCTTTAGAATATTTTCATCGGGTTAAGAATTTTAGTCTTTTACTGTTCGTATTTTTTCCTTTACAACAGAATAAAATTCTCTATTTATACTAGAATTATCGGGTGTATGATTTACCAATTATGCCTTGTTGATTATCAATATTAATGCTGCAATAATAGGTAATAAAAAGATAATAAAGGATAATAAAGCCTAATAAAGATGGGAGGAATCTTAGGATCTCCTGCATAGAGACTGATTCAGAATTTCAAAAGAATGGGTGCATTAATGTGAAGAGTTGGATTTGGATCTAAAATTTATATCTGGTTTAACTTTAGTCCCTTACCATGATTTACTACACCTTTAAAATTATAGGTTCAATTTTTTTTTTTGAAATTTTAGTATTTCACATATATATATATCTATACTCCGTGGTGAAAACAAGACCGTTCAGAGTGGGATTTGAACTGCAAATTTCACTTATAGAGGTGCACCCATAAAAATTGCACCATACTAGTCTTTGAGCATGGGTTCACGCATATATATTTAAGTAATTTTGAAGAAATATAACATTGTTATACATGATTTAGGAAGAGGAGTATGGGTTCACGTGAATGCATGTCCCTCAACTTGGATAAGCCTCTGGTCTTCTATATGGTTTATGTGACGGTCATATCTTGAATTGCTTCTTATCTGGCCACAGATTTGCATCCGGTATCAACATCTTATTCGGCCATACGTTTGTATATGATGTGAACATGGTTGAATCACTGCTGATTGATCATTCTTGACACGTGTTGCTTCCTAATTCATTAATCTTTTGAGACCGATCTGCATCGTATACATATTATTCTCACTAGCAATAACTCGTAAACCATACAAAGAATATAAATACACTAAACAAGCTCGATGCGACGATAACAAAAGAAGCTACATAATCAATTTCAATTTATCAGCTACAATATCTTAAATATAACCGATGTATAAAAGTACTTTATGTGTTTATATATAAAAAAGATAAACTTTGAATAACGATATGTTATAATGATAGGGTAACAAATCATACGACACCACGATAACAAATATAAAAATAAAAAAGGCACAAACAAGACAGTACTAGGAATAACGACATGACATCACTTTTTGATCACACAAAATATATAAAAAGAAGGCTGTTTCTTATCTTCTTAGTATTAAATCAATCCAAGTCATATAAATACTCATCAAAATGCCACATTTCCAAACAAAAATATGGACAGGTGGCTCATGCATAGTTCCCCTATTCTTGCCACCTTCTTTGGCTCCTTTCTGCCTCTTTTTACTCTCATTGTTCCCATCAAATTCTCATCTTTGTATTTATCCTCTCTGAAATCATATGAAATTTGCTCTATCTTATTTTTTGAGTACTTACTTTTGGTCTTGAGGTATGAAAATTTAGTTGAAAATACACACTGAAAATTTGCTAATGTAACTGTTTGAGTGTGTATTTTGTTTCTCTTTGCATGCATTTATGTTTCTCTTATTCATTTTTGATATTATGATGTTTCTTTAAGTTTCCTTTTTCCCCGTTATTTTTATTTTGCTTGCATGTATTTTGTGTTCTTGAGTAGTAGAATCAAATAGGTTACCTTGAGTAGTAGAAATAAATAGGTTAAGAGTTGGAGCCATAAAAGCAACTAATAAATCGTGGAAGCAATTATTAATACTTGAATTAGGATAGACTGACTACATCCGGATCCGGACACCACGTGAATGCGGGATGCTTTAATTTGTGCATCAAACTGCCCTTTTAGTAGTAGAAACAAAGGAAAAACATATTTTGTGGAATTTTAAGGTTGTTTTCTTGTTATCTTCATAGTGTATTTGTTAGGAGAAGTGTCACTGAGAAAATTCAATAAATCTTGAAAACTTGTGCAAATGATTGAGGAGAAGAAAAGGAAGATTATTTTTTACATGTTCTTGTTGTATAGTACTTAATTAATATAAGGGGAATGATTATTGTTTCCTCTTCTTTTATATATGGCTAATAATGCATTAGTTTTGGTTGTGTTTTTTGAAATTCTCTTTAGGTTGATAAGTGTTAAAATATGTTTAGAGATATTTCATAGTACTTATGTTCCTTCTATCTTAGAATTTTAGAATCAACATTAATGGTAGAAATGTTTATTTTCATTTTCGTTTAGGAGCATTTTATAAGATATTTACTTCCCTGCTAAGTTTAGGATCTATATTAATGATATATTTTAATTATTTTATTGCCTCTAGTTACCTATAAATATTTATGTACATGTATTCTTCTCTTTTGAGTTCTTATTCATTCTCTCTTTGGTTTTCTCCCTAGATTTTCTGTTATACTTGTTTCATTTTTCATTGTCTTGAAATGATGGAATTCTTTTTCTGCCTTATTGGCATGCCAGTTTGTATTGATAGTTTTGTTTTTTCAATGGCATTCCTTCACAATGTTAATTTCATCCCTATATTGAATTATCAATATGTGGAATTTTGATGTTTTATGTCCATATGTTTTCCAGGACTGCTCTTGAATGCTTATGCAAAATTGCTACCAGACATATTTACTCTTTGCTTAACCGAGTCAGTCACAAGCGGATCCAAAATTTAAACTTTAACGATTCAAACTTTAAGATTTTTAACATTGAACCTATTATATTTTTATAATTGTGGGTTCACACTTACTATTTGTAGTGAATATTTACCAAAACATTTGTATACCACATTGAAAATACCTGTCTCAGATGAACCCGATGCTGTAAGGCTGCATCCGCCTCTGGTCATAGTACCATCTTTAGGAAAAATTTAATCATAGTGAGTGTCTCTTCTTAAGGGAATTCCTTGATTATGGGGAGTGTTTGTTCATGTAAAAGTGACCATTATGCTGATGAGAACACAACTAGAAGAGGTTTCTCTAGTAGATACTTCAAATTTGGGAGCTCAAAACAGATAGAGCCTTACCTATTTCTTCCTGCTGGATGTTGTCAATTTCGACGAAGCAGTTGTCCGTCCCTCATGGAATTGTGCATTCATAAAATATGTGAGGTGATTTATTCATTCTCTCGGTTACATCTCCCTTTGAGGGATTTTATGGTTGAGTACTTGTGTTGATGAAATCTTATGTTGTTTGTATTAACAGGACATTGACAAATACCATTCCTTTTCAATGCTCCCGAGTGATGTAAGCCAGTTGATTTTTAACCATCTGGTGGATTCTTGTAGTCTTTCCGATAACTGTATTGAGGCTTTCAGAGATTGCGCTCTGCATGTAAAGTCCCGGCTTGTACTGAAAGCTTGAAATGTTAAATTGTTGTTTTAGCCTAGGATCGTTTAATGCTTATTTTCGTCCGATGGTTTTCTTTTTGTTGACAGTATATGTGGATGGGAGAATGTACACGAGTAAAAGATAATTGGATGGATGTCATCTCTTCACAAGGATCATCGTTACTGTCCGCATATATCTCTGGTACTGAGGTTACAGATATTGGTCTAAGCCTCCTAAGGAATTGCTCAAACCTCCAAGCTTTAGGTTTGGATTGCTGTGACAAAATTTCCGACGGTGGCATAAAGTACATCACTGGTATTTATTGCTTGATCTCTGATGATATATCACATGTTAATCTATATATTGCAGCTAATTTGAGATAGAAGTATTGTCTCTTATGAAGGGAATAAAAATGATTTTGTTCCTTCTGTATCTAGTATTGTTGTGTCTGTGTCTGTGTCTGTTATAGCTTGCCGAAGTCAGCATGAATGCGGAAAGATTTATAATCGAATTCTGTATTTTCTTTCAAGTGTTATTTGTCTGCCTAAGTGGGTCTATATCTCTGTCCTCCGCCATTCCGTGTGCTAGAATTTTTGGTGATCACGATCCATTATATCTTTGCTTTCAGGTTTTTCAAATTTGAAATATTTGGGTTTTAGAAAATGCTTTGGGCTTACTGCTGAAGCGATGAAATGTTTATCCGGGTTAGCGAAACTGGTCAAGTTGGATTTTGAGCGATGTCCTCTTATTCATGGAGGTTTTATTCATCTTGAAGGTTTGTTGTTTTACATAATTTCCATGTAGAGGAAACATTATGTCGTCTTTAATGTTCAGCCATTGTTATTTTTTCCAGTCATATAAGAATGCACAGCATATTTCCCTTTTTCCTTGGTTGTGTGCTGCCATTTGTGCATCTAACTCCAACCAGTTGATACGCTTATTTAGTTGTACTTGTGATGCAAATGTCCGAATCTGCAACACAGAAATTCTTGGGTGGAATGAGAGGGGTTTATCAGGAGAATACCAGTAAATACTCCATGCTGTTCTAATGAATTAGAATTAGCAACGTAAAAGAAAAGACAATAAGAGGGGTGGGGTGAGAGTGAAAGAATTGCACTGGAGAACTTACCTTATTTTATTGGAATTGCAAGTTGAGCAAGAATTAACCAAAGTTACCTTTTCTTTATCATCGTAACACATGTTTATTGCACTCTCTCATTGAGTAGTTAATTGTTTGTTGCATCATCTACTCTTATGGTCCTCTTTTCTTCTTGAATCAGCTTTAATTTCACACCTCGAAGATATGGGCAATGCATGTAGTGATGCAATTATCGTTTCGAACGTACCATCAGAAACTTGGATAATCTGATAGAGTTACTAAAACATTTATCCCTTGTTGTATATCACAAAATTTACTTTTCCTTAAAATGTAGTACAAGCATGCTGAGAGGTAAAACGTAATTCAAATTAAAATAACGAGAATAATCATGATTAGGAGTAAATTGTATAAAACCAGAGGTAGTAGATTTTTCTTCTTAAAAGGAGGTGTTGGTGGAAGAGAAAATCTATCACTGGTCATGTAAGAGGATTAGCGAACCTATTTAAAGAACATATTATCTATAATTTAATTTTCTAGCTGTTTTTTCATCATTTATGCTTTTAATTGGTCTTCACCATGTCAAGATGGTTGCGTCTTTTAACTTTCAGGTTTAAAAAATCTTGAATCTCTCAGTATAAGAGGATGCAAGTGTATCACAGATTCAGACTTGAAGTCTCTAGCAGGTATTCTTGATGATTGTGCTTTAGAATCTTCATACATGTTACCGAGTTTGTTTCGCAGAGTTGCTACTTAACTCCTTGCCTATTCTCACACAATGTACTTCAGGGCTTGTGAGTTTGAAGGAACTTCAGATTTCATGTGACAACATAACAAATGTTGGAGTGTCTTATTTGAGAGGTATCACTTACATTTGTGTTGTTATAAGCTTTTGCAATGTCCTATGATGGTGGTATTAATTGGCCGTATAGGAACTGTCTCGGTGCTCGGTTTAGGTGTTTTCGCCTTAGTTTTTAAAGCTCCCATCTTTTGGATTCTCTTGTCCAGAAAACACAGGATTCTTTTCTTATATTATCCATGAAAACCACAGCCTCAATTTTTAGATTTGCATTGTGCCATTTTTGTGGTCTTCTTTTAGGTAATGAATACCGGAACTATGAAAAGTCTGGATTTGCAATCCCTTTCATGGATTTTCCACCTAGTTCTTTGGCTGCTTTTTGTGAAATCTTCTTTTTTCCCCAATGATTAAGATCTAATCTGGTTTTGACAATATTACGTTCCTACTGGTTTTACAGATTTGGACAAACTCCTCGTGCTAAATTTGGAAGGGTCTGATGTTACTGCTCTATGTTTGGATTACCTCACAGGTCTGTTTTCATTGTCCTTGTTCCCGTGTTCACTTATTAAGCCTAGTTTAGTGGTGAAGTAAATAGGTAGGATAATGAATTAAGCGGATTGGAAATTTTCTCAGAAAACTTATTGGAGATCGGATAGTGGAAAAACAAGCTTGAATGAGCAAAACATATACTAGCATTATCTTCTATTAAGAAAGATACGAGAGTCATAATTACATTAAGATGCTTCGTAGAGATGGAAGAGAAAAAAGAAGGGGATTAGCCTAGTGCTTATATATGATTTAAAAGCTGTTTATTAAAATGTATGATCCGGATCTGCAGCTGTATTCCTTCTTATAGGAGAACATTGTGAAAATCTTTGGTTGGGACAAAACAGAACATGACCAGAATATTTAATGTGTGCCTATAATCGACTCCTAAACAGGTAGTTATTTTACTTTGTCCAGTAATTGCTACAGTTATTGGTGACTCAGTACGACACTCAGCTGAAACTAAGCTCTTGGATATCATCGGCAGAACAAATAGAGAAAATTGTTGATATCCAATAAAAAAGTGGAGAGCTTAGTCTATTAGGACACACAGTAATTTGATGACCCTAGGTACCTGTAGACATATAGGCATGGAACAGCAGTTTTCTGCCAAAGGTGGAAAATCTAAGAAAAGATGGACTAAAAATAAGGCAACTAGGTGTACTAAGCTTCCCTTATGCGCAGGGTTCGAGAAAGGGTCGGACTATAAGGGTTTATTGTTTGCAGCCTTACCCTGCATTTCTGCAAGAGATTGTTTCCCCAGCTCGAACCCGTAACCCGTGACCTCCTGGTCACACGGCAGCAACTTTATGAGAAACGATGGACTGACTTTGTATGTTTAACGTCTAATCGAACTTCAAATCAAAGAATTCCCCAGCCAATGATTTTATAAGATAACATTCTTTATCGCTCCATTTAGACCTTTTATTTTAGGTTTTGCTCAAATCCCTTAGTCCAAATTTTTTGGTAAGTACCAATTCCCTGTGATAAACGACGGGGATATTTGGTTGTAAGATTGTTTAATTCAAGAGAATTTTCCTGTATGTAGATTGGTCATTGATTGCATCCATAGAAGTTTCTGCCATACCATCAAGTATGGTCCATAATACTTTGTCAGGGTGATAATTATAGCATTCATTTTGGAATCTTTTCCTTCATGTTATTTTAGTTTCTGATGGTTCCTTGTATCATAATGCAGCTCTCACTTCACTGCAATCGCTAAATCTCAATAGATGCCATCTAACAGATGTTGGAAGCGAGAAGTTTTCTGGTGAGTGGAAGAAATTTGTTATTTGCCATATAGAACTAACGAAATCAAAATCATTCCATATCCTTTAGCCAATTGTTTTACATCTGCAGCGCTCAGCAATTTGAAAGAGTTGAATATGGGATATAACAATATCACAGATGCATGTTTGGAACAATTAAAAGGTCAGTAATCTCTTCTTTGCTTCCCTTCTTTTGACGGTACATGGCATTTCAGCTTTTGCTCTCTGATTGTTTTAGTCTCTCCCTCTTTGCATTCATGCTCTAGTGTACATTAAACTCGAAGGCTTTCAGTTTACTGAATAAGTTTTCTCACCAAAAGTCTTATTTTCCTTTGAAATATAAAGCATCACCTTCTTGGCAGTCAGCAAAATGGAAAAGATAGTCGCTAATCTGCTTCGGCTGGGATGTTGGCATGCAACAGTTATATGCCTACCATTTATTGAATATCTATCTCGCGGAAAGTTTTGCTGTTATCAACCTGATCATGTTGAGTGTTGACACTTCCGTATAGGATCAAAACTTAATTTACGAGGGAATAATATGACCATCCTCTCTACTTAATGTTCTCATGCTGGAATTTTATTGTTTTCGGCTTAAACGAACCGCTGGTATATTTGCCTCATGGAATGCTTGCATTGTTTGGAGTTTTGAGATGCTTTCAGAATAGGGAGAATTGATGTTCTTTTACCTGACCCCTCAGAGTGAAAATTTTGAGTTTTTGGTTCAGGTGGTTCGGTTACTTCTATCCGTTTAATCTTTTTCGAATAATTTCTGGTTATTTATTTCATTTAGTGTTTACCTATATTGCAGGGCTGATGAAATTGGAAGGCCTCTACTTGGATTCTTGTAGGATTAGCAATGACGGTCTTGCTCATTTAGCTGGTATATGTAACCATAGTTTATTTCCCCTCCTGTCTTATCTTTGCAGCAATATGCTGCAGTGTCGCCCATTTCCTTTTCTGTTACGTTCCTCGATCCGGAGAGGAGAGAATGTCTTTATCTTATAGGTGCAATTGCCTCTGTCTTTTTCAGGACTCGCAAACCTGAAAGCTTTGGAGCTGTCTGATACGGAAGTTGGAAACGATGGAATTCTTCAAATCTCTGGTCGGACTGTTTATCTCTACTTAGAAACAACTTTTCTACTATATTATAGAGCTTTTGGCACCACATTAGCTAATGGCCTTTTATATGCACTACTTCACCTTTTTGACTTGGAAAAAAAATGCAGCCTTTAATTTGATGCCACTGATTTAATATCCTGTACACATTATGATGCACTGATGTGAGTGATTCATATGTTTTAGGGTTGACAAAGTTGGAAGATCTCAATCTCTCATTCACATCGGTAACTGATAACAGTTTGAAAACGTTATCTGGATTGACATCTCTTAGGTCGCTTAACCTTGATACTCGTCAGATTACTGACTCGGGCCTTGCAGTTCTCACCGGTAGGCCTTAAAATTTCTAGCTGCTTTATCTGAACTGCGGTTTCCAGAAATCTACTCACACTGATATTATCTTAAGGTGTTTGGTCCGTCTTCATTAATATATCTTTGAACCCGTGGTTTTTCCTCTTCCTGTTCGGTATAGACTTCGTGCATGTCTATCTATTTGTGTTACTTTGTCCTTCCTTGCTTTTTTAATATTATACTATTTACGATGTTATGTTCTTTCTTATTAGAGACGTGCGCGCGCGCGTGTTTGATGAACTTATTAGATAAATTTGCTAGTATAGAAGGTTGACATGCTAAGACTAAGGTATATTTTGGTAACTGCGAAGGAGAATTATAATTGGCGTCAGTATGTATAGAACTGAAGCACCAGAAAGTGCTCCGGTAACGACTTATTTGACATAAAGAGCAGTTTTTATTTGTTCTATTTTTTCATGAAACGTCTTTAGATATACATGTTATATGAGGCAGACCCGCAAGCTTGCAGTTGCCTATAAATTATCAAGATAGACAATCTTTGTTAGACTTACCAATGGTAAATCATCTTCGTCATAAACAGAGTCAACATTTAGTGCTATGATTATTTATGGTGGCGCTTCGTAATAATGAGAAAAATATGAAGCCTTACGATTACCATTCAAATTGGTTTTTGTGTTATTCCTACAATTCAACAACAACAACAACAACCCAGTATAATTCCACTTAGTGAGGTCTGGGGAGGGTAGTGTGTACGCAGACCTTACCCCTACCCTGGGGTAGAGAGGTTGTTTCCAAATAGACCCCCGGCATCCTTCCCTCCAAAAACTTCTCACCTTGCTCTTGGGAAGACCCGAACTCACAACCTCTCGGTTGGAAGTGGGGGTTGCTTACCATCAGAGCAACCCCTCTTGTCTATTCCTACAATTCATTGTCATATTTTTCTTTGATTGTTTTCCCCTTTCAGCGGCAACTTTCATTGTTATTGAAGCTTGACCTGTTTAATTTCATCTCTTCTTTTCTAGTGCATTTATAAGTTTACTTTTGAGATTTCTCTCGCTTCGGTACAGATCGCTCGATACTATGTTGAAGCAATTTGTATCGTTCTTTTCAGGTGTGTGCTATAAGCTTTAACATGTAGCTTTTTGTGTCATATGGAAGCAGGTTTAACTGGATTGACTCACCTGGATCTTTTTGGTGCCCAGATCACGGATTCCGGGACAAAATATCTCTCATGTAAGTTAATTGCTGCTTTGTTTTACTTACTAGTACAACATGAGTATACTCATATGCTTTGTTTTACTTACTAGTACAACATGAGTATACTCATATTATTAACGCGTGAAGCAAATCAATCTTGATAGCTTTGCTGCATTTGTATTCGGGCGCAATGTTTTTTGCATATTTTTCTTTTATTTCCAAATTCTCAAAGTGTGTGCATGTCTCATCAGATTTCAAAAATCTCCGATCTCTTGACATTTGTGGCGGGCGGTTGACGGATGCTGGCGTCAAGAACATAAAGGATCTTTCTTCTCTGATGTTTCTGAACTTGTCACAAAACCTGAAGCTAACAAATACAGCCTTGGAATATCTATCAGGTACTTTTGTGAATATCTATTTCATTCGGTCCATGACTTGCTATATGTGAACTTTCTCTTGACATACCGTTGTACCATGCTACCACATTGGTCCGTACCTCCACACGTGCCCTCTCTATTGGAGGGCTTAAGGATTAGAGTACTTTATACCCTAGTGAGGAAACATGGGAGTGCCCGATTAAATTCTTAAAACTCTATTACTACATGATGTTACTTGTGTTTTAGCTGTTGTACTTGCGGTTGTTACTGCTTCCTAGTTCCTAGACTTTTACAGTTTACACTACTGCATCTCTATTCTATACCCTTGGTTGGAGCTGAGGGTTTACCGGAAATAACCTCTCTACTTGCACAAGGTAGGGGTAAGGCTGTGTTACATACTAACCTTCCCAGACTCCAAGTGGGATTACACCGAGTTTGTTGGTGTTGTTGTTGGTGGTGATGGTAGCGTCCTACTTGGTTTGTGTGCATTTCGACTAGTCCACCTAATACATGTGTATTACCCTATTAGGTAACTCAATTGACAAACACTGAGCTAGAGAGGAAGAGATAACATGGTGTTTTTCTTACGTCTACTCGATTTGAATAGTAGTTTTTCATGGTTTTTGGTTTTTCCTATTTCATTGGCCAACATCTCGTTTGGAAATGCAGGATTGACGTCGTTGGTCTCTTTAAATGTCTCAAACTCTAGTATCACGAACGATGGTTTGCAGTACGTGAAGCCTCTTAAGAATTTACGCTCTCTATACCTGGAATTTTGTGGGGTGACTGCATGTGAAATCAAGAAGCTTCAAGCTAAAGCCCTTCGGAATCTAGCGCGATACCGCCCTGATCAGTAATGGAGTAATGGTCGTCATGATATATATGGACTAAGGCACCATGATATAGCTTTGTTTTGTAAATAAACAAAATAATACCGCCTTGATCAGTAATGGTCGTCACGGATATATATGGACTAACGCACCACGATATAGCTTTGTTTTGTAAATAAACAAAATAACATGTGGTAGTAGACTAGTAGTAGTAATTATTCTATATATTGGTAAGGGAAAAATACTTGTTTTTGCTATGTTGGCAATGACTGTTATTCTCGGCACAGCAGAAGTTGGAATGTTGTATCTGGAGCCGCTTGTTTTCAATTTTTGTACATATTTAAGAGAAATGAAAACAAGCGATATGTGTTTCTTTCAGTTTCTGAGCTACGTTGGTCAGACTCTCCGAAAATATAGTTGGATACATGTCGGATCTTACATTTTCATTTTTTAAGGATCCGATACGGGTGCGGGTGACTCTATTGGATCAAGTCATAACCTAAGCCTTCTACTAGTAGACTACTATGGAGAGACTAAGCTCTATTTCAGAGATTGGACTCTCTTACTGTGATTAGCTCCTACTAGTAAGAAGTTGTTCCCGAGCCAGGTTCTCTGGATCCACGTGTTCCCGAGCCAGGTTCCCTGGATCCACGTGTTCCTAGCCGGGCCTAAATGGATGAATGAAGAAGGGCGCCCGGGTAGACTTCAAGAGCTCTTGCTCTGCCTATTCTCCTACTTCTTATTCTGGGGGTCATAGAAAGATACGAACCGCCTACTCTTTAAAGCCCTACCATTAAATTGAATAAAATGAAAGCTGTTTGTCCTCACTAATAAAAAAACAGTCGCTGAGTACTGCATCTCTACATCTATCGTTAGAGATAAAATGGTTCAACTCCTTTTTTACATAATTAATGTACTTAGGAAAGGAAAATAAAGAAATCTAATTGGACCACACTCGTCAAGATTTGGGAGACTACTAAATTCTAATTTGGAAGTTGTAACTAATTCGATTGAGATGTTCAACTCAAGTTTGGTTAAAAAATTGTTGGTGACACAAAAAGGTACAAAAAAAAAAAAAAAAAAACAAATAAAGGTATTCTTATTTCAAGTCATTGATTTTTCTTTTTGGCGATCGTTAAAATGTGTTGTTTGTTTGAGACTAGCAACAACCTTTTAAATTTTCCCCATTTGGTTTAGAGCCTCTTTGACCTTTGACCTATGAGGCTAAAACTTCTTCTTTTTTTTTAAAAAAAAACACTTCTTTTAGTAATTTGAGTTATTTGGCCAAGATAAAGAAGTGTTTTTTAGCAGTAGCAAGAAGCATTTTGTTTCAGGGAATTCTAACTTCTTCTAAAAAAACAAAAGTAGAAATTAATTTTTAAGATAAAAATATCCGTATCGTTATTTTCTATTTCCCAAATTATCCCTCATCAATTTACTTTTTTATTTCTCTTTTTTTTTTTTTGTTTCTACAATTCCTTTATTCTCTTTTTTATTTTTATCATATTTTTTTATCTAGCAACAGGAGTGAGGCGTACAAAATAATCTATGTAGGACCAAAATAATTTTGTTATTCCCACACTGGTTGTCAAAAAATTAATGAATAAAATTACTTACAACTTTTTTTTGATTTCGACCCTTTACCTTTTTAAATCCATAATTAAGATCAATCACTACTTAATTTGATCCACATTTCTTAAATATAATATGCTTAAGATCATGCGAAAAAATTGGGATCATTAGAATTTCTAGCTTCATTTAAATTGTCAAATTAGGGTTAATGAAGAGTTATTATGGTTTTGAAAATTTGATAAGAGTTATATCATAATGAGTTCTCGTGTTTCACCATTGGTATTGATGTAACTAGTTCGTTTGAAAGAAGAAAAAAATTGCATATAAGTCGACTTGTAATTAGTTTTCTATCAAAATGCAAGGTTCTGTGTGTGTGAGTTAGCCTAGTGTATTCAGATTCAGATTAAAAAAAGGAGAAGTAGCCAACCTCCCCAAGCATGAATGACACGGTGATCAGGGCTAGCTGCCCCATGCTTGCTGGTGCTAACACGCACAGACAGGTTGAGCTTGATTGTACCACTCGATGGCCCCACAGATAGGTTGAGCTCGAGTTAGGATAATCAAAGCCCTTACTAATGTGCTACAGATGGGTTGAGCTTGATTGTACCACGATGGCCTCACAGATAGATTGAGCTTTAGTGAGCATAATTAATGGCCTCACATCAGCTTTAGAAGTCCCACTTTCGTGCTCACGTACATAAAACCATTTTATGTGCAAAGTTTTCAGCTTTTGAAAAATTTTATTTTGTGCCTCACACAATTAATTGTGTGAGGTTTCTTTTTTGTGTCACAACTGTGTGGTCTCAGAATTTTTGTGGACCCAGATATGTAAAATATGGATCTACAAGTATGTGAGATAAAAAGAGACCTCACACTATTACTATAAATTGTACGAAGACACAAAATAAAATCACTCTCCAAAAATCTATTTCTTCAAAGATTAACTCGGTATTCAAAATGTTAAATAGTACTGGACGAGAGTAGGGTCTGTTGGGAATAAACCCCGAAATAAATAGTATTCACGGTATTAGTGATAAATGCAGAACACTAAGTTATGGTTAAATCAGCAAGAATAGAAATGCAGCAATAATGACACCAAGATTTTTACGTGGAAACCGTTATGAATAAGGGAAAAACCCACGGCCAAGAAGAGCAACTGATATTACTATAGCGAGGAATTTTACACTGTGTAGTAACGAGTAAAAATATTCCTAAGACCACTACACCCTCAAAATAAGTAAACACTCTTTTGCCTTTTTCACCTCACTATAATATCTCTCACACTCTATTTTTCTTCACAAACTATTTTCTTATAGTTTATGGACTTGCTCTCTCTTTTCTCTCTTTGTTGGTGTGTAGAAATGAGAGTTGAAGCTCTCATTTTATAGCCAAAACCTCACCTACAATATTTGACAATTTCTACACCCTTTTTACAATTTCAACAAGGTTGGCTACCAACCAAACCAAGTCAATAAAATTGGCTACCAATACTTGACAAACTCAACAAGGTTGGTTACCAACTAAACTAAGTCAACAATATTGGCTACCAAACAATTTGAATGAGATGGACACCATATCAGGGTCAAGTCTCAACATGCTAAAGAATAGATCCGAAGCAAAGAAAGGGTAAGCGCTCATCAAGTTAACACGTGAAATTAAAGCAAAGTTAGTGGGGCGCTGAATATAAATGAGAGAATCATAAAGTTATATATCATATTTTGAGAGAAACAATTTTAAAACTATATCAAAGTTTCACTTTAATACCACGTTAAATAATTTGAGTATCTAATTCAAAATTTTAAGGCAGTTTGATGAAGTTATATCCTATTATGTTTCATGTTTTATTGGTGGTATTAAAATTACTAGTTATTCGTTTGAGACAAGTTATGGCATGTGTCCCAAAAAAGATGTATATTCCGGGCATTTTGTCGTGGGTGCTACTTGAAAAAATTGTTATCCAACCGTTGGGTTTCACGGTTTTTGGATTTTCATTTCTTTGTTCCAAAAGGAACTTAAGAGAAAGAATGAGACTGGAAAAAAGGTCGCCCTCTTTTAGAAGAGCTACAGAGACGGATGTGGATTCAATCTGAGCCTTTCCTTTCAGATGACAACTGCCTTTTCCAGCTGCAAGGGCTAGGCATAAAGGTAAGTGATAACTCGACTAGCTCGTAATTAGTTTTTGATTAAATGCTGGATTTTGTGTTGAGATATGCATGCACAGGAGAAAAGTGAATTTGAAGCTTTTCCTTTTTCATGAAAAATATTGAAGAGTCTAGATCTGAAGCAGAAAAAAAGAGAACGAATTTCATGCGGATCGATTATTTACGCTTAAGACCTTCCTTCAAATATAAGCTGTGATGAATTTTGTAGTCAAAGCAATTTCGTCACTTCCATATACCTAACAGATGACAAATGCTTTCAGGGATTTACTAAGGATGACCAAAAAAAAGGCCAGGACACCACTATTATAGGCTATTGATGGAATAGCTTCCTCATTTTCTATGAACGGATCATGTTAGTGATAAGAATGGACATTGGGCCTAACTCAACCCCAAAAGCTATAATGAGACCAAGGACCTCAACTCCCATCAATGTGGGACAACTCAACAGCCCCTCACGTCCAGGCCTCTGGAGCGTGGACAACATAAATAGGGGCCAACATCGGTAACAATAATTGAGATGGGCCTGACTCTAATACCATGATAAGAATGGACATTGGGCCTAACTGGAGTTGAGGTCCTTGGTCCCCTTATATGGCTTGGGCAATCCTCACCTGACAAGCTAGCTTTTGGGGTTGAGTTAGGCCCAAAAGTATTTATACCTTACAAGAATGAATATGCTGGATCTCAAGTGAATCACATGTTTTGAGTCTTATTTATATTCTATTATCCAAGTAAATTTAAGTACCCTAAAATTCAGTGTGTAATTCAGTTAACTATCTAAGTTTGCTGATGAGAATATGACAAATCCAGTCCAACAATCTAATATATTTCAGCATTGTCTCCAGGATGATTGTCACCATTGCAATCACAGCGGTAAGAAAAGAAGCCTGCGATAGAACGATTTCCAATATTAATACAACAAAGGACCAAAATTAGTGTCTACTTCATACCCAAATCAGCACTTAAAAACTAAATTTATTAAAGGATTAGACACTAGATGTCAAAAGATTGAACTAAGCACCTTTTGGTGACATATAAATTGATATGAACAGTTTATGCATTAGTTGCCATAGAAACAAAAAGAATGGCTAATCATAAACACATTGTAAATAGACGATAATGTCATAGTTAAAAGTCCAAATATCTATTTTAAAAAGGGCAAATTTGAGAAGTATAAATATCTGGCCGAGTAAGCGTAAAAGTAAGCACGGTCTAGCCAGTTTTTAGACTGGTCATTCAAAAATAGTCACCGTTTACAAAGTCAATAAAAAATAGTCACTATTTTACTGCAACAGAAACCGGTCCAGCATAATATACTGGAGTTCGGTGCACCTGTGTATGAACTTTCAGCATATTATGCTGGAACTCCAACACACGGAAACTTCCAGCATAATATACTGGAGATTCGAGCGCTTGTGTATGAACTTTCAGCATATTATACTGGACCGATATACATTGCTGGAACTCCAGTATATTATGTTGGAGTTCTAGTGTACTTATGCTGGAACTCCATCATATTATGCTGGAGTTCCAACATTCTTATCCTGGAACTCCAGTATAATATGCTGAAAGTTCAAACACAGGTGCACCGAACTCCAGTATATTATGTTGGAGTTCTAGTGTAATTATGCTGGAACTCCAACACACGGAAACTTCCAGCATAATATACTGGAGCTCGGTGCACCTGTGTATGAACTTTCAGCATATTATGCTGGAACTCCAACACACGGAAACTTCCAGCATAATATACTGGAGCTCGGTGCACCTGTGTATGAACTTTCAGCATATTATGCTGGAACTCCAACACACGGAAACTTCCAGCATAATATACTGGAGCTCGGTGCACCTGTGTATGAACTTTCAGCATATTATGCTGGAACTCCAACACACGGAAACTTCCAGCATAATATACTGGAGCTCGGTGCACCTGTGTATGAACTTTCAGCATATTATGCTGGAACTCCAACACACGGAAACTTCCAGCATAATATACTGGAGCTCGGTGCACCTGTGTATGAACTTTCAGCATATTATGCTGGAACTCCAACACACGGAAACTTCCAGCATAATATACTGGAGATTCGAGCGCTTGTGTATGAGCTTTCAGCATATTATACTGGAACGATGTACATTGCTGGAACTCCAGTATATTATGTTGGAGTTCTAGTGTACTTATGCTGGAACTCCATCATATTATGCTGGAGTTCCAACATTCTTATCCTGGAACTCCAGTATAATATGCTGGAGTTCAAGTATACTTATGCTGGAAATCCAGCATAATATACTGGCGTATTTTTCGGGTTTTGAACAATATTTTCGTCAGATTTATCTTTACATGAAATGTGGCTAAATTTCGATTACTTTTGAAATTGAGCTATTTTTTAACAACCACTTATAAATCTTGCTATTTTTTAATTTCTCCCCAAGTAAGCACATCAAAATGACAAAATTTAACATGGCAGAATACAAGAAATTTGTATAGCACACTAAATATTAAAAGCTTTAGAAGACGATTCAATATGAAATTAATGATGTTCAAAACGATTTCCATAGTGGACTTGAGTTATTTAGTTGCAAACACCTGGGCAAGTGCTCCAGAAGCTTTGAATAAAGATGTACAATATAGTCATTAATAATTCTCGATGACCTTAAAATTGATTTAAGAGGCAACAAGGTCATAATATGTCAAGTTGTACTTCATTCTTCCCAGCAAATAATTGGTGGAATATTTCAACATTAAGGAAAACTTGGGACACAACTACTGAAACATCTTCCATCTTCCCCATTTTTTTAAGGATAATCTAGAAATCCCGAGGTCAATGGTGCACGGTTCGAAACTCAATGTAAATAATGAGTTTACCCCTATACCCTTCTCCACTTATATACCAGGTTTTTGTCTGCAGCAAGGTTCAAACATGTGATATTCGCCTAGCCCATGACCACAAACATTTGTTAACTTGGATCAAGCTTGAGGCTCAAGGGATCAAAGACTCTGATAAGCCCATATTTCGTTTCCATCTTTGTTTCATTGTTATTACATCCAAAATTGCAACAATCATAGGGGTATCAAGTTGTTGAGTTACACTATGAAGGTTTGGGAGAGGGTGGTGGAGGACAGGGTGAGGAGGTGCGTGTCTATTTCCGAGAATCAGTTTGGATTCATGCCGGGGCATTCGACTACGGAAACGATTCATCTGGTAAGGAGATTAGTGGAGCAGTACAGGGAGAGGAGAAGGACTTGCATATGATGTTTATTGACCTTGAGAAGGGGTACAATAAAGTCTCGAGGGAAGTCATGTGGAGGTATTTGGAGGTTAGCGGCGTTCCGGTAGCGTACATTAGGGTGATTAAGGATATGTGTGATGATGCTAAGACTCGGGTGAGGACTGTGGGTGGTGACTCGTAGCATTTCCCTGTGGTGTTGGGGTTACACCAGGGATCGGCTCTCAGCCCATTTTTATTTGCCTGGGCGATAGATGTACTGTCGCGACACATCCAAGAGGAGGTGCCTTGGTGCATGTTATTTGCCGATGATAGTGTTGATTGACGAGACGCGAAACGGAGTTAACACGAGGTTGGAGGTTTGGAGACAGACCTTGGAGTCTAAAGGTTTCAAACTGAGTAGAACTAAGACAGAATACTTGAAGTGCAGATTTAGCGACGGGCCATGAAGCAAACATTGGGACAATGATTCCCATAATAACCAATGTTTCTTGGTCTAGATGTGACGCTTACCATCAGTGTTTTAAAAGGCGCTTTTGGGGCAAGGAGCACTAAAAACGTCCCGAGGCGATGGTGTGGGGCGAAAGCCTCAAGAAGCGTACGGCCGGGCATTCGAGGCATACGCCTGGGCGTTTGAGGCGCGTTTTTGTAATGAGGCGTAAGCCCCAACTTTTTCAAATTAAAATAAAATTTGTTGAATAAGTCCTTCATATAATATCAATTCTCAAAAATCAGCTTATAATTAAGTTTTAAAAAGGAACTGATTAAAGACCTAATTTATGGAAGAAAATAGTTAATGTTTTTTTTTTGTTTTCTATCATAAAAACATTTTTCCTCCGTATATACTAATGTAACAGTAAAGTGTAAAACAACATTGTAAGTTCGTTATTTAGCCTCGTTGATCCCTCAAATTCGATATGCAATTCTGGATTCCTCAAAAGTTCTCCCAACTAAGTACCAATGTAAGTTGAGAATATCTGCTACTTACATCATAATATTTCATCTATTTTTATTAAAGTACTTGGAAGATCTAGGATTCCATGCTAAAAGCACGTAAAGCACCAGTCGTGAAGAAAATAAGACAAAATAAAGAGTTAGTTCGTTATGGTGTTGGCCTATAATACTCCTCACCAACTTTAGGACTATTCCAGTTTACATGAACTTATTTCTTTTTTGGTCCATTAAAAAAAAATGACCCGTTTTTGAATTTGGAAACAATTTAGCTTAAACTTCTAATTTTACCCGTAATAAGCTTTTATAACTACACAAATACGTTGGACCTCATTTTGACTTGTTTAGGATCACATATTCCAAAAGTCTTCATTTTTCTTAAACTTCGTGCCCAGTCAAATAAGTTGACGTAAATTGGAACGGAGGGAGTAGAAAGTGTCTACAATCTGAAGTAGCAATTGCTACATGTTAGAACCCTTGCATCACAAAATTACTGTCAACACAAGGCATAAAAGCTAATTGACCTTGCTATATGCTCATTTGCCTTAAATCACGAATTAATTCCAAACTAAGTACGCTATGCATATTTTTTCAATATAGAAAAAATATCTCATCAAACATAGCATTAGTAAAATCATACCAGTAGACAGATTTTAGAAAATTTAAATGTGGAATATCATCAGTTTACTCACTCAGACGTGGCTTTGACATATTAACTAGTTTACCAGAGACATTGATTCAATAGCAAGCAGATTTACAATCAATAGCATTCAAAGACAGCAATGTCTTTACAACCAACTTCATCTGCAAAAATGAAGGTATCATTCATGGTGCCATGAATATCCGAAAGCATGGATCAGGAATCAGCATCTGAATCAGATTCTGTCTCGGACTCCTGTTGAAATGGATTTAGTCTGTTAGTATTGGCTTCTAATGGAGGGAGTCCATCAGCATCGCTTGAGTCTTCATTCTCATCTATCTGGGTATTATGTGATTGCGTATCCTGTTTTGAACTCTCTACTGCTGTAGATTTGAAGATCTCTGGCCTGCACAGAAGAAAATTTCTGAATGGAAACAATTTAGGTGGAGAGGATGTGATATCCGGTGACAGCCTCCCATCAACCAATCAGACAGCATATGTAGAGGATTGGAGCAAGAGTTTTTTTAGCCAGAGGGGGTTTATCTTCTGGTTGGAGAGGTGTCGGGAGGCAGTATGATGAAACAGTTCCTATTAGGGGCGGCGTCCACAAATATTTAGCAGCTATTTTGCAAATATTACCTGGGGAGTATACAGACTCAAATATAAATGTCCAACTATGCGAAATGCCCAGTAAAACACACACTCAGCAGAGTAGTAACTGAGAGGCTTAATCTTGTAAGCTCATTAACATATATTGTAAATTGTAACAGAAAATCCATGAGACTAACTTGAAAAAGGTCAAAATCTACTACTAGGGTGGACGTAAAAGAAGAAAAATTTCAAGATGGAGAAAACCTCTAAACAGCCCACAACAACAACAACAACAATCCAGTATAATCCCACTTAATGGGGTCTAGGGGTAGTGTGTACGCAGAACTTATCCCTACCCTGGGATAGAGAGGCTGTTTCCAAATAGACCCTCGGCATCCTTCCCACCTTGCTGTTGGGGAGACTCACATAGTAAGTCAAATGTCATGGAAGAAAGAAACAAGAATACTCCTTCAATCATAATGAGGAGATTATCTTCATGTTTCCAAACATCAGAGATACTTTATCCATTTCCATGAGCTACAAATTCACAAGCTAGAGGTACTTTATCCATTTCCATGGAAATTTACATCGATAGGCTCATCGAGCAGAAAGACCCTCTTTTCTTTTCCCAGTCAAGAACAGATTTATAAGGAATAATCTATTCCCTCTTTCATTAAACTAAAAAAGGGGCAAAAAAATAGGTGCTTGAATTATAGAGTCTCACCATTCAGGTGACTTTTGAAGCACACGGACTTGTTCATAATAGAGTACCTGCGTAACAACACATCCCACTTTTCTACCTGACTCAACAGCTTCCTCTCTTCCTCTCTCATCAACCACAACAAAATTGCCTATTCATTGAGTAAAAAAGATACAAAACGCAGAGGAAAACACTCACATTATTCGTTCAATGCCAAAATAAAGCCATGAAATCAACAACCATAATAAATCCCAAAAAAAAAAAAAATAGGATAGGAAATACCAAAGCAAACCTCTTTTAATCCACATGCTTTTCTGGAATTTAGCTGGAAATATTGCTATTGATGTTTCACCTTTCGCATCCATCACCTTCAAAATTAAAAAAGAAAAACTAAAAATTCGTTATCAATTCATACAAATACCAAAACTACTACTACGCAAAAAAATAAAGAAGGAAGAAATTAGTAGGATTTTTCATACTTGAATAAGGTTGGAACCTCGAAGATCCACAACCTGCATAATACTTTGGCCCTGTTGAAGAGTGAAAAATTCTTCTTCAACAGCCCTCTTCAAATTCTTCCTTCCCCCTCTCATTTCTTCTCCGATTGAAACACGCTGCAAAACCCTAAGCCTAGGTCCGTTTGTTTATTTTACCGGGAAAATGTATCAAAAATGACCCCTTAACGCTGACTCTCTTAGTTTTAGAACCCGTGACTTAGCTGATTTAGAGTAGCGGATAAGCATATGTGCTGAAAAGCACTTTTAACTGTTGAAACTAATTTAAAAAATAAGCAGTTACGTGTTTGGATAAAAGTGTTGAAATTAATAATAAGCAGCTAAAAAATTGGGTATATAAAGAGTTTTATTTAAAAAGAAGTATTTTAGGGATAAAATAGTAAATATTTTGGTCAAACCTAAAGTGCTTATAAGCTGAAATTTGATAAGTTGGGGGAGACCAACTTACAGCTTTTGGCTTATTTCTGGCTTATAAGTACTAACTTACAAGCACTTTTAATTTTACCAAACGCGTAGATAAGCTAAAAAGTGCTTATAAGCCAGTTTGACCAGCTTATAAGCTTAGTCAAACACCCTATTAGTTCTTTAAGTTTGTAAAAACTGAATATTTTTTGTTATCCATCAATTTATTTAAGGGAAAAGGCCTAAAAATGCCACTCAACTTTCACAAATGGTCTATCCATGCCATCCGTTAAAAAAATGCTCATTTCATGCCACTGACGTTAAAGAAATGGTCCATCCATGCCATTATTGACTAACGGCATGGATGGGTCAAACAAAAATTGAGTCATTAGTCAATAATGGCATGGATGGGACATTTCTTTAACGGCAGTGGCATGAAATGAGCATTTTTTTAACGGATGGCATGGATAGACCATTTCTGAAAGTTGAGTGACATTTTTAGGCCTTTTCTGTTTATTTAACGAACTACCACTGTATATTTAATAAAAACTGTGAAAAATATTAAGAATTTCTTGTCAAATTCCAAAAATAACATTTTATGAGTTGCAAATGCGTCACAATAAAAGTCGTGGCCTAAAATCATATTTTAATAAGGGGCCTTAATTTTATTTTATTTTTTTGCTTATAGTATACTTAGCTTGCAAAATATAGTATTAATATTACATTAGTTTCTTTCTTTCTTTCTTTTTGTCTATAGAGTAATTATCTTATAAAATAAAATATTAATATTCATATTGGTAAGGAAATTCAAGTTAATAAGATGTTAGCCACGTATTTATGGTTGCAGCCGTACTCAAAGGAGAAGGACTCATGGATAGATCTCAATAGATATAATAGGATTTATGGCTACACAAATTATTAAAAACGGTTCTATATCTAGTCCAAAACGAACTGCAGCAGGAAAATTATTAAATTGAAAGGAAACTATATCCAACCAGGGAAGGACGTAAAGTCGTACGCTATTTAAGGTAGATATAATCCTCAAGTCTTATTGTGAAACACTAAAATTGCATCAACTCATCAAGTACAAAAAATAGACCAAAGATAATAAAACTTACATCTATAAGAATTGCATCAAACATAAAAAATAAAAAAATAAAAAAAAAGGAGGAGAGACCAAATTAGTAAACACCTGTGGCCCGACTAGTAATCAGAGAAGGAGAAGAAAAGTTTGGAAATATTTTGAGGAAATAGAGAATTCTGATAGGTTAGATGCAAAATTTGAAAAGATGATTTTAAACATAAGATTGGAGGAAGTTTAGGGGGGACTAGAACACTTAGTAGATATATGAGAATTACTTATCCTATAGAATGGGGCTCTGATTTAGATGAAAATCAAGTAACTCTAAACCCTAGTACTGGAGGACTTATGAAATATGATAAAATGAAGGATCGTGAGGAGTTAGCAAAAATAATTGTTTTGAGTTGTCTACCTTTTTCTTTTGCTTCTTCATCATATATTATTATGTATATTCAAAAGATTTATAATCCTTTATTTAAAGGTATTCCTAAAAGTACTTGTAGATGTAATATCTTTAGAATTCATGGACAATATCAGACATCATCAACAACAACAACAACAACCCAGTATAATCTCACTTAGTGGGGTCTGGGGAGGGTAGTGTGTACGCAGACTTTACCCCTACCCTGAGGTAGAGAGGCTGTTTCCAAATAGACCCCCGGCATCCTTCCCTCCAAGAACTTCCCACCTTGCTCTTGGGGAGACTCGAACTCACAACCTCTTGGTTGGAAGTGGAGGACAATATCACACATACATACATTATTTGTTTGACCACCTACCTTGTAGAGTTTCTCTAACTTATGATATTGGACATGCTGTTAACGAAAATGATTATTTGACAATTTTATGTCATTGGATAGATAATAATTAGTGTATGCAAAAACGTATTATCGCTTTTAAATGTGATGAAGATCAAAGTCATACTGCTATTTTTATAAGTGCTACTATTTGCAAAGTTGTTGAATTTTATAATCTTAATAAAAAAGTATTGTGTATGTCNACCTTACCCCTACCCTGGGGTAGAGAGGCTGTTTCCAAATAGACCCCCGGCATCCTTCCCTCCAAGAACTTCCCACCTTGCTCTTGGGGAGACTCGAACTCACAACCTCTTGGTTGGAAGTGGAGGACAATATCACACATACATACATTATTTGTTTGACCACCTACCTTGTAGAGTTTCTCTAACTTATGATATTGGACATGCTGTTAACGAAAATGATTATTTGACAATTTTATGTCATTGGATAGATAATAATTAGTGTATGCAAAAACGTATTATCGCTTTTAAATGTGATGAAGATCAAAGTCATACTGCTATTTTTATAAGTGCTACTATTTGCAAAGTTGTTGAATTTTATAATCTTAATAAAAAAGTATTGTGTATGTCTTTTTATAATGCTTCTAACAATAATGCCGCTATTTTAATATTAAGACTGCATTTGAAACCACCACTTGACGAATTTTTTCATGTTAGGTGTGCATGTCATGTTTATAATTTAATTGTTAAAACTTAAAAGTCACCTTGATTTATTTTTGACTGAGATTACTCATGTTAGAAGAGCAGTTGGTGTTAATGACAATCTAGAATTAGGAAATTTAAGACTAAGTGTACAGAGCATAACCTTAACCCCAAATTCATGCCAGATGAAATTGTTACTAGATGGAATTATACATACTTATTTTTAAAATATTTCTACAAATATAGATTGTCGATAACTGAAGTTGGTAATGCTCATTGTAGTGATCCAAACTGTATATTAACAACTAATACTTGGGAGGCCATTAATGATATTGTTAAATTTTTACATAAATTCTATACAGCTGCTGTTGAGCTTTCTGGAGCATATTACCCTACTGTTACTATGGCTTTAGTACATATAGTTGAAATTTCTTTTCTACTCTCTGAATTTAAGGAAAAAAAAAAATATAAGGATGCTCTTGAAAACATACAAGCAAAATTCAAAAAATATTTTTTTTCAATTCCTCTGATTTACTTAATTGGTTTTATTTTAAATCCTTCTATTAAGATGTCTAATTGTCACCAATTAATCAATATTTTATATACCTATATGGAGATTGGACCAACTGAAACCCCAGATATATATTATTGTATGAACACGCTAAATGATTATTTACAATAATTATATAATTATTGTGCAAAAATAATTGATGATAATGATATTAATGTAGGCAATGTTACTCCCACTATGCATTGTACTACTTCTACTGCATCCGCTATTATGGATGAAGATGAAGGCCTTGATGGTTATAATATTTGGTCTATATTTCCTTCCACTCAAACCAGTAGCAGGAATATTGATGAACTTCAATTCTACTTGCAAAAGCAAACAGAGCACAAAGAAATTTTCACTGTTGGGATGGTGGCATGAGAATGAAAAGCAATTTTCTGTTCTTTTTGCTATGGCTTGGGACGTGCTAAATGTGCCAATTTCAAATTTTTTATCAGAGAGTGCATTTAGTCAAGTAAGACAACAACTAGGAGACACTTGTAACTCATTGGGAAGCAATGCTTTGGAAGTTTTAGTATGTTTCAGAGATTGGATTAGATCGGAATGAAGAAGTCAGTGACGTGAAGATGTTGATAAACCAGAAGAAGAGGCACTTGGAGATATATTAACACATGGTAACCCATATGTATTTAACACTCCAGAAGATGGCCAAGAAGTTCATATTGATTATGAAGAACTTACGGAGGCAATGCAAAACCTTTGAAGTTCTGGAGTTATATTTATTAATAAAACTTTAAATTTACACTTTTTCGTTAATTTAGTTGTGTTAAATGTAAATTGCAAGTTTGAATTAAAAAAAGAACTTGCAAACTATATGCAATTTTTTTCCATCTTCATTGTATTCTATTATATTAAATTTTAATGAAATATTCAAATATAAGGAATTTAAAGCCTTTAAAATTTATTCAAACACTCTTTTAATAAGATTGTTTTTTGTTTTTGTTTTTGTTTTAGATTTTTAATTTATCTTAATATAAACTACAGTAGTTATACAAAATGCACATATAAAAATTAAATAAAACCAGCCCAGCCCCTTAGACCCGGAACTGTTCCAGTTCAATAATTCACCGAAGAGACTAGGAACCGGTAAAATCGATATTAAACAACCAGTAACCAGCCCGATTTGGAGTCGGCTGGTCACCTTTTCCCATAGCCCGGACCAGACCGGACCGGCCCCATATCACCCATATTTTACCTTATACAGATTAGTCCTTGTGCTTTCTAGTGACATAACTTTATGTTACCGGAAAGTTGGTAGAAACACCTTTTTGACGGGAATTACTATAACTCCCTCTAAAGGTTTCTGATGGTTGATTGGACGTACGTCTCTCCGCATTTAATGCCCCGAACACGCGCCATCCCATGATTCAGCACAGTTTTTGCCGATTAACAAGGTAATCACGGCCATGAATTTATCCGCCAAAATTTTACTTATACGCAACATTCTTTTTCTTTGCATTTCACAATTTCTTGAGCTTCTGATTTGCATCTCTGTTTTCCTTCCTTTCTCTAATTCGCACGACCCAAATCTCCCTTAGTAAGACATCATGAAGGCACCTAGTCTTTACGATTAGGTAAGCCTAA
This sequence comes from Nicotiana glauca, assembly GCA_026770625.1. Classification (NCBI taxonomy): domain Eukaryota; kingdom Viridiplantae; phylum Streptophyta; class Magnoliopsida; order Solanales; family Solanaceae; genus Nicotiana; species Nicotiana glauca. The sequence goes on along the minus strand of MU782652.1, from coordinate 2,870 downwards.
ACAATTGCGAAAATATCAAAAATGGAAATAAAAACTTAACAACTAACTACAACAGATAATAAAATAATTGATAACAATGTCACTCGCCATGTTCAATAACCAACTCTCTAGTAATAAACAATATTCCCAAAACCCGGAACATCACAATTCACAAGCTACAGAAGGAAAACTCGTATCTCTATACACCAGAGTCTACGAAATGAGCTAACTTAGTCAGCCTATCCACAATCACCCAAATTGCATCAAACTTCCGTTGAGTCCGTGGAAGCCCAACAACGAAATCTATAGTGATGCGTTCCCAATTCCACTACGTAAGCCCCCTGGCCGCTGATGCTCATACTTCACCTGTTGAACAGGAGCTAACCTTAGCTCATATTGTCACGACCCAAAATCCACTAAGGGTCGTGGTGGCGCCGGACACCTCTGTCAGGCCAGCCAACTAGATTATCAATTAATTCCTCTTTTAATACTTTTGAAAAATCTAAGGTTTTTCCTTCCATTTTCATAAATAAAAGTTCACTACATGAATTTAAATTTAAATAATAACAATTAGTACAAATCCGTTGAAACCCATCCCAGAAACTCGGTGTCACAAGTACATGAGCAACTATCGATAAGGAAAGTAAAATACAACATCTGTCCGAAATATAGTGGACAGGGAATAAATAATAAAATGCTGAAAGGAACTACACTGGCTGCGGGTCATCTCGAATAATGCAGCTCACCTAGTCCCAGAGTCGTCCGTGCTGCTACGCCCAATAGGCTGCTAGAGGTATACATACATGTGCAACAAAAATGCACAGAAATATAGTATGAGTACGTAATCAATGTGTACTCAGTGAGTATCCCGCCTAATCCCGAAAGGGTAGAGACGAGATGGTCAACTCCGACACTCACTAGAGGTTAATTAGCAATATTCTATAAGTGCGAGGATAATCATGGATTTGTATAGAAGTTCTGATTGTGAAGCCAGAAAAACAGGTAAACACCTTCATCAATAAATCAAGGCTTCTAAAGTTTGTTCTTTATTATCTTATCAGTTTATATCAAGCCACATATGTCCAATTCCACATTTACAATTTTCAAGTAACAAATAAACATGCGCAAATCATGCCGAGGTCGACGGCCCGCTCCAACAGAAATGTAAATTGTGCACTGCCGAGGGTCGAGCGGCACGAACCATAGATGCATCTATTCTCACCGAGGCGTTCGAACCGTTCCATAAATAAACACATATCCTGCTCGCGAATCATCCATGCGACACATGCACACATAAAATACATGCTCAATCAGTCAAATAAGAATTTATCGGGGAATATTTATTCAAATAAAATCAATTCTCCTTTAACAATTTAAGAAATGAAGTTTAATCCTTTTAGAAATTTACTCACTAATTCGATGTGAGTTAAGCAATTCAAGCTACCAATGGGTTCACAATTAATCCATGTACAATAANTGCGTACGTAGCCCCCACAAATAGGAGCACATAATCAATTACTTCACCTATGGGGTAAATTCCCCCTCACAAGATTAGAAAGGAGACTCACCTTGCTCCAAAGACTCAAAACCGGCATTCTACATTCTTCCGAGGACTCCAATTGATGCACCACGCTCTAAGACTGTCCAATGGTTATGCAAATCCATTAATATATGCTCAAATATTCATTAAAACTAATTTATAGCAATTCCTAACCCCGATTGAAAAGCTGACCAAAACACCCTCGGGCCCACGTGCTCGGAATCCAAAACTTTTCGAAGATAAAGTTTACCCATAATCTTAGGAACTCGAATATATAATTTTCTCTTAATTCCATACTCAAAATCGTAATCAAAATCCAAGATTTCTAATTTCCTAGTTTTTCAACCCAAACCCCAAATTTCTATAATTGCCTTGCCTAAATCCATGTATAAACCTTGTATTTAACTCAAAGCTAGCATAAATTACTTACCTCATGACAAGTGACGAAAATGGCACCTCCAAGCGCTCCCCATCGACTCCGATGGAGGAAAAATGGGGTTGAAATGAACTCAACCCCGAACTTAAAACATCTCACTGCCCTAGTTGCTTTCGCTTTTGCAGAAATACTTCTGCTTCTGCGGATGTCGCTTCTGCGACTTTTTGCCACTTCTGCGGCTTTGGGCAAAAGGAAGCTGACCACTTCTGCGGTCTGGGGGCCACTTAAGCGAAACCGCTTCTGCGGTCCCTGGGCCGCTTCTGCGATTTCCTTGGACCTGGCCCCCTTCCGCTTCTGTGAGCGTTTGACCGCATATGTGGTCCCGCTTCTGCGGTCCAAGAACCGCAGATGTGGTTATGACAGAAGCAGCAAATCTCAAGCCTTCCCAAATTTTACTTTTCGATCCGATAACCACCCGGAATTCACCCGAGGCCCCCGGGACCCCAACCAATCATATCAACCAGTCCCAAAATACATTACGGACTTGCTCGAGGCTTCAAATCCCATCAATTAACGCTAAAATCATGAATTACACCCCGATTCAAGCTTTATGAACTTCGAACTTTCCAACTTCTACTTTCAATGCTTAAACCTATCAAATCACGTCCGATTGACCTCAAATTTTGCACACAAGTCATATCTGACATTACGGACCTACTCCAACTTCCAGAATCGGATTCCAACCCCGATATCAAAATGTCAACCTCCGGTCAAACTTCTCAAAAACCTTCAATTTCTATCTTTAGCCAAATGGCTTCAAAATGACCTACGGGCCTCCGAATTCACTTCCGATCGCGCTCCCAACTCCAGAATCACCATACGGAGCTAGTCCCAGTCTTAGAATCCCAAACGGACATCGATAACGCTGAAATGCACTCCAAGCCAAACTTAAGAAATTTCTTCTAAAATGCTAAC
>MU782651.1:13855-38133 GCA_026770625.1 Nicotiana glauca | reverse complement strand
GTACTATAAAGGGTATGAACCAGCTGACTATGTTGATAACTGCTACATGAAGGAGACATACTTGATGACATATTCCCACTTCCTTCAACCACTCAACAATATGAAAATGTGGCCTGCATCGACTAACCCTCCTGTTGCACCACCAGTGGTGAAAAGTATGCCTGGCAGGCCCAAGAAGGTTAGGAGAAAAGAGGCAACTGAAACCAAAAAGTGTGAAAAGTTGCCTAAAACTGGACTTGTCATGAGGTGTAGCATCTGCAAGGGTGTTGGTCACAACAGGAGGGGGTGTCATAAGAGTCCTACTGCTGCTGCACCATCAGGTTCAGGAACTACTGTTGAAGAAGCATCAGGAACTACTGCTGCAGAAGCATCAGGTTCAGGAAGACCAAGAGGAAGACCAAAGGTATAACTAAGTGTACTGTTTCTTGTAAATTCAACCACTATATCTTACTGTTTATTATTTGTTAGAAACCAAGAAATGTAGAAGATAAACCTGCTGCAAAAAGAGGGAGAGGAAGGCGTAGAAAATCAACATCTACTGCACCTAATGCCTCTCTTGCTGCTGAAGGATCTAATGCAATATCTTATGCACCTAATGCAACAGTTAGTACAAGAAGGGGAAGAGGCAGGGGAAGAGAAGGATTTAATGCAACATCTGCTCCACCTAATGCAACATCTGCTGCAGCTAGTAGAGGTAAGGGAAGATGATGATCTAGGAATGTAACAGCAGCAGTCACTAGAGGTAGGGGAAGAGGAGGATCTTGGAATGCAACTCACTCATAACCTAATGCATCTGGTGCTTATCATTCACTAGCAGCTTGGTTTGAATGTTCTGCACCTAATACATCATCTAATGCAACTAACTCACAACCTAATGCATCTGCTGCACCTAATGCCTCTACTGCTACACTAAATAGAGGAAGGGGAAAGGGTGTGGAAAGTACAAAATAATTTAAAAGTCCAAGAGTGATGGGAATGGGTATGTTTCAAGCAGAAAATGGCTTCAAAACTTTGAATGTAAGTGTATATTCCTTGTGATATTCAATTTATTTTGTATAGTTGGGATAACTTATTTACTTTATTCTTTCTCTGTAGCCTGGCATGCCAAGTAGTAGAATAGTAGCCATACCAAGTACTAGAATAGAGCCCATGGGACCAACAATAATAACAAGGTCAGCTGATGTAACTGGTGACATTGGTTTCAAGCCAAGTAGTGGACTGAAATGGAAAGGGAAACCAGCAATCACAACAAGAAGGCTGCAAGAGATTAGAGGGCAACATAGTATTCAAACAAGGACTGGTGTATCAAAAAACCTAAGCCAGAATAGCAGTTCTGCACATCCTTAGTTCTGCCATAAACAATGTATATGGTTGTTTTTGTTGACTGCAATCTGCAGTTTTTGTATATGTAAGCTAGACAGTTGGTTATTTTTATTGACTGCAATCTGAAGTTGTTATCCTATTAGAACAGATAATGTGTTAGTTATTGATTGTTGCCTTAGTACATTTGATGTTTTGTTGACTGATTTTGGTGGTGTTTATGAAATGTGGTAACTATATTTCTATGAAATTCAGTGGTGTCTTGCCATTTATATAAATCAACATGTTGAGACTTATATATAAAAGTTAAAAGAATCTAGGAATCAATCATAGCAAGTGGGTTTAATACATAATTCACTTTCACATAGCATATATTAAAATGAAGTTACATACCATAATGACAAAAACAACTACTACTACAGCAAGACTGCTATTACAGCTTATTTTGATCAACACAAACAACTACTACTGCAGCAAGACTGCTATTACAGCTTCATTTGATCAACACATAACAACAAAGACAAAACACATTATACAAAATGAACTTCCTATTAAGCCAACACCAGCCCCCCTTATCTTTTTCATCATCCTTGGTATTTTTCAGACTTTCAAGCTTAACCAACTGCATCTTGAGGCTTTCATAATGTGCCAAATCTTCTTCCATCTCTTTAATTTTGTCGAACAATCTTGGAAGAATAAACTTTGATCTTTCGTCAACTTCATTGTCCCTCCATTGAAAAAATTTGCAACTCTTGGCCTGAAATTTTTTTAAATTGGAATCAATTTAATGACAACATACAAAGATAATCAACCACATTAGACGAGTTAGAAATGAACACATACACCATAGTAGGGGCAAGACCAAAATCTTCGGCCCGGATTACGCTTCGACCAAGAACTCTATATTTGCAGCAAAAATCCATGTTTACATCGCACCTGAACATTCAGCATTGGGTCTTCATCCTCCATACACAGTCTATTTAAGTTGGTATTTGCCATTTCATAACCCTAATTCCTAAAATATAAAAATTGGGGAAGAAATTTCAAACCATAACATAAAGATTATGAAATCGAATTGACTGAAGATTAGTATTTTAAGAATTATGTGATTGAAACTCACCTCAATTTCAGTTGCAGTACCAGCAATTCTTCAACAATGGTAGAGAGTCTTTTAGTTTAGAAAGAGGGATAAAGATAATTGGTTTAATTAAAATAGGTGATTTTAACATTGGGGACCCTTTTATAGCTTATTTGGCATTACACGTGGCCAATGAATGGCAGACAAGCCTTTTAAAATAAGGCCTCACGCGCTTGGAAGAGGTGTAGTCACGGTTGGGTTTAATTGATCAAATAATGACAAATAAATTACGGTAAAAAGAAATTCAGGGGGGTAATAGGATCCCGGAAAAGAAAAGGTGTGCAGTTGGCAAATGGGTCATAGGATAGGGTGGATTTTATGCATTATCCCTTATAAAAAGGTAGAATTGCCTACACACGTTTCTCCATTGCATCAAACATGTGGAATAGCTCGAAATTAGGCCAAGTTAACGTGCCCTTATCATATTTGATGAATGTGACTTTATGAGATATAAACTTCATGGTAATGATAAATTAATTTTATATGTGACATTGTGAATGATTATTGCACTATGATCAAATTATTATTTTTAATGGACAAGTATTTTCTAACATCATATATATAGGTGTATCTTTCCAATAAACGTACATCATATAAAATGAACAAATACGCTTTGTAATAGCTAGCTAGGACAAGGATGAATGAGCATCTAAAGAGTTATTTTTCCAGTTTCATTTTCAAAGTGAAAGTAAGTATCCTTATTATTTCCACCTTCAATATAATATTACAAACTATACAAAAAAGTAAATTAAAATTCTTGACATAGCAAGAAAATCAATTAACAGCTAGCCCAACAACTGATCAAGACTCAAAAGTGTGTATACGTTTTAATCTAGTAAAGTCATCATACACATATTACAGTAAGAATAATGCAGCAAAAAAAAAAAAAACTGTAGCTAGTTCTTATCAATCATGGGTAACCATAAGGGCCAGGACCATGGGGTCTATAACCATGGTAGACATAAGCCCTATGTCTGTAACTGTTATTAGCAAGAGCACAGCAACCAATAGAGTAAATAATAGATATAATAAGGAAGATGCAAAAGCTTATGAGAGCAGAATGTTTGTAATATTTCTTGATATTGTCAATAACAGCTTTTTTGCATGAATTGCAGTTGTAACACATCTGTTTCTCTTCGTTGTTCCAAGCTTTACAGTCTGCATCGTCTGGAACTTTTGCACCTGTTTTCGGCACTATCCATGTTGTTGCATTTTGGAACTCAAAGTTGCAGTATGTTGGTGGTTTGCAGCAACCCGACTGTATCAAAAGGAAATAATTAGCATGTGATATATAGTAATATGTTTGTTAGTACTACTAGCGGTATTCAGGGTCAAAGCCAGAGTACTGAGTACGGGTTCTATCGAATTCAGTAACTCATAACTTTTAAATCCCGGCTCCACCTCGGGCGACATTGATTGGTGCGTCCCATGCATGCACTCTCATTTATGGTAATATTGAGATTTAACAGTTTTTCCTTCTAAAAGAAAATAAAAATACAATAGTACGTATCGTGACAAATATTGCTAATTTTGACTCATTTTTGTTTTAATCAAACGGGATAACATTTCAATGCAAAATTTACTTAAATTTCGAATGAAATCATTAGACATTTATTGCATGACTTCATCTTGACCTTTTTATTTTGACTATCTTCTCTGAATCAACCGTGATGTTATACTTCATATGCAAATATATACACATATTGCATAGATACCCTTTGGCATACTTCCTTTTTAATCTGTCTCAAAAATTAAAGAATATTATATTTTTATATATAAAAATACTATGACTTTAAAAAAATTATATTGTATCCTTAATGCAATGATTTATAGCTATACAAATATCTATAACTTATTTTAAAGCACAAAATTAAAAAAATTTCATTTCTTTCATAAATTTTGTGTCTGATCAAACAGTATTGGTATAAATTAAGAGAAAAGGTGAAGAACCTGAGTCGAGGACAACTTGTTTTTGTAAAATTCAGCAGTTCTGTCCTTGGGAAGCTGGTATTTACAGTATTTAGCATCAATCAAACAACTCTTAATCTTTTCCCAATCTCGATCATCAGGCAAACGTTTCTTAATAAACCAATGCGAGTATTCTTGAAATTTATCTTCCCAATCACCTTTAGGTTCTTGATTATTAATATCTAAATGTGTCACCGCGTTAACGATGCAGAAAAGCTGGTAAATAATCATCCCTGCGAGGACCACAAACAACAAAGCCAAATATATATACAACAAAAACGAGACATGACAACATGCCCCTATAATTCCCATTAAAGAAAGTATCAAAAGGAATAACCCTAATATCAACAGAGGTTTTTGAAGAGTTTTTTGGCAAACGGTAGCATTTGTGTTCATATTAAATGATACGGCAACTAATATGAGAATTAATGAAGCTACGAACGTCAAAAAATTAAGCGTTGTGATAAAACAATTGCTGCACCGAACCATTTTTAATTTTTTTATGATAAAAAAAGAAGAGAATGATATGTTATAATAGATCAGATCTCTAGAGGCTAAAATGGAAGTAAACCCCCAGAAATCTGATTAGAACTTCTCTTTTTATATTTTATTTTTTATTTTTTATTTTTTTTTCCCTGTTTTTTGCTTGTTTGTTTGGTGAATATGGAGTATATGGGAGATTAGGGAAAGAGCAGGTGATTTGGGGTGGAAGAGAGAAATGAACGGAATTAAGAGAAGAAAATTTGTTAACTGAATTCCATGCATAATAACGTACGTCCCATGCTCTTTAAATTTTAATTACGTACCTCTCATGTTGTACTAACATATGTATGGACAGAAAATTATTATTATTTTTTTGTCTACCACATAAGATTGGATCGAGAGAGTGATCAAGTACGCGTTTGATCCTTAATTTTTTTAAAATCGTTGTTGTTCTACCTATAATAGTGAAATCAATGTTAAAGAAATTCAGGCAGCTTGAAATTTGGGAAAAGCTTAAGTAACTTTGACAAAAGTATTTAAGAAATTGTTGAAAAAATCATAGTAAGTAATTTGACTTCTTGAATAAGTAATTATAGGCGCGCACACATGACAAATGAATAATACCACAATAACTTAACATTTGACATGATATTTACATTAAATCAACCAGCGCCAGACTTATGTTTTTTAAAATCACATTGATGACTTAACTATAGGTTATATATATATTTATTTATTCATGACCTTTTACATTATAGTTTTTTGTTATTATTAGTTTGATATCGTTTTGGATTGCCCGTAGGGTACTGTGGTTTATATTCGAAACATGATCCAATTAAAATTGGAAGTAGTGGTAAAGTCAAGAATTTTCTCAAGGATGTTGAATAAGTGATAATAATTTCTCGACAACAGGTGTTCATTGACTACCCTTGTCTTCGCCTAGAGTGGAAGTTGAGCTTGTGGGAGAAGTATTGTTTGCACCACTGTTTTACGGTTCCAGAAGGGTTCTCTTTGCCTAAAGCCGTATGCACAATGAGTAGTTGCCGTCAATTTTTTAATTTTTATTTACCTCTGTTCGAAATATCGCATAATTTGACATATTCTTAGCATATCTCATCGTACGTGTGTTTTTATTTACTGAATATTGTATTGTTTGAAAATATTTTTCTAGTAAACAGTGTAATGTACGTAGACCTTGTATAATATCTCATGTTTTAGCACAAGTTTATGCTCTACAGCTAACATTGCTTTCTGTATAGTATACATCCTGCATAATACTTATTTTACTTGGTGTTGAGAAGAAATCATTAATGGCGGCTGCTATCTCTCATTCAGACAAATGAGAGTGTTTCGGATACTTCTAGGTATAAGTCTGGACTCTCACTTGGTCTCTCCCAACACGTGGCCTCATCTCAACGGTTGTGCAAAGAGATGATGAATTAAATAATAGCGGTTCAGATGAGCAATATCACAGCTTATTTCACAACTGCACAATATTGGGTACCAATCTTAAAAATCTTCAAATGGAAAGTGTATATAGCATAGAGAGAATATTATTCAGTTAATTTTGTTATTAGCTAGAAAATAGGATTTAGACACCTGTATAGATGGTCACTTTGATTCTTTTATTTTTCATAAAATAGTTCTATATATACATTGTCTCTCTACAAAATGAATACACAAAAAATTTCCAAAAAATTATTTCATCTATTTTATAGTCTTTCATGATATCAGGGCAGTAGCTCGTTTATGGAAAACTCAGCTTCTTCTTCTTCCTTTTTTCAGTGTCATAATACTTCATAATGACTGGAACAACAGACACCATTGTTGTTCAGTCTTCATCTACTAATGCAGACAGTTTCGATGCAAATCATCCATATTTCCTCCATTCATCAGATGCACCAGGAATGAGTCTTGTGAATGTAGTGTTTGATGGAAGAGGTTTTCAAGGCTGGAGGAGATAAGTTTTGATTGTTGTCTCAGCAAAGAACAAGTTGGGTTTCATTGATGGAAAATGTCCTCCTCCTGCTATCACTTCCAGTGAGTATCAGCCATGGACAAGATGTAATGATATGGTGAACTCCTGGTTACTAAATTCACTGTCCAAGGATATTGGGGATAGTGTCATGTATTCCAAATCTGCCAAAGATCTTTGGACCAGTCTTGAGTACAGGTTTGGAATATCAAATGGAGCTAAGTTGTACAACATGCGCAAAGAACTATTCAGTTTAGTACAGGGAACCAATGACATAGCAGGGTACTTCACAATACTCAAGCATCTTGGGATGAATTAGATTCTTTAATTTGTGATGTTAAGTGTGTTTGAGCTTGTTTGTGTTCTGGAAAACAAAAACTAGAGAAATCCCTAGAAGATGAAAGGCTTATACAATTTCTCATGGGTTTGAATGATGTCTATGGACATGCAAGGGAAAATATTTTGATGATGAACCCTTTACCTAGCATAGACTATGTCTATTCTCTTGTATTACAGGATAAAAGTCAGAGAGAGATCTATATGAATTATCTTCTCTCTGCTGATTCTTTATCCTTCATGGAAGGCACACAAGCTAACCTTGCAGCACATGGGAAATTTGTGCAAAGGAACAAGAAACAGAGCCAAAGAAACATTGGACAACTTCAGCAATCCTAGAAATCAGGGTACAACATGCAACTCCACAGATCAGGAAACAATATGTAGAAAATTGGAAGCACACTACAAAGAAACTCTGTTTCAAAAGGAAAGAAGCACAAGTTCAATCCTAATCTCTCTTGCACCCCCTGCAAGAAAATTGGACATTCAGTGGAAGATTGCTATAGAATCATTGGTTTTCCTGAAGATTTAGAATTCACCCATTTTTGAGGTTTTCAAGTTCAATTCAGAAGCAATGGAGTTATGACGGGGGATCAGGAAGAGGATGCAAATAATTACACTGAAGTTCTAAATCAGCGCCTTTTTTCTTTTTATCCCGGCATAACCCGTGGACCTCCCTAGCATAACCCAAGAATCTTTTTCTTTTATCCTAGCATAATCCATGGATCTCCCTAGCATAACCCAAGGACCTTTTTCGTTTATCCCAGCATAACCCGTGGATCTCCCTGGCATAATCCAAGCACATTTTTTTCTTTTTATCCCGGCATAACCCGTAGATCTCCCTGGCATAACCCAAGGACCTTTATTTTCTTTTTATCCCGGCATAACCCGTGGACCTCCCTGGCATAACCCAAGGACCTTTTTCCTTTTTATCCCGGCATAACCCGTGGACCTCCCTGGCATAACCCAAGGACCTTTTTCTTTTATCCCGGCATAATCCGTGGATCTCCCTGGCATAACCCACGGACCTTTTTTCTTTTTATCTCGGCATAACCCGTGGACCTCCCTGGCATAACCCAATGACTTTTTTCTTTTATCCCGGCGTAACCCGTGGACCTCCCTGGTATAACCCAAGGACCTTTTTCCTTTTTATCCCGGCATAACCCGTGGACCTCCTTGGCATAACCCAAGGACCTTTTTTTTTTATCCCGGCATAACTCGTGGACCTCCCCGGCATAACCCGTGGACCTCCCCGGCATAACCTGAGGACCTATTTTTCTTTTCCGGCATAACCTGGTCATTTTTCCAGCATAACCAGGCAATCTTCCCAATTCAGGATTGCATTCCCTATTCCCAAGGATACACAATCCTGACTTTTATTGCTTTCAATGAAGAATAAGTTCAGACCTTTGTCACAAATAACTCACGAAATTTTCCTAGTGAAAACAGGGGCAAAAAAATTTCGTTCATTTGTTTGTTTTGGCAGTTGAGCAGGTTTGACTTCGAGGCACAGGATCCGAAGTGGCCGAAAGAATGAGCCTTAGTCCAGAATAAAGAAAAGAAGAAAAAGAACAAAAAAAGAAGCAAATTTAAAATGCTGAAGCAGACAAAGATGCGGACTGCTCTTGAATGCAATTAAAGTCACAAGCTTCGCATGTCCCACTTTGATCCAAGAGCTGAAGAAAGAACCAGCGCATGTAGCTGACGAGCATCAAGATTCAGATCGGAGTCAACGACAAAAACCAGCTAAGACTCAAGATCAAGCTTCAAGAGATTTATGGAAAGGAATCTTATAACTCGTAGTTGATAGGCCTAGCTAGCTTAGCTTTTGATTTTTCTTTTGGTGTAATAAGGGAGTCAACAAGCAGTAGCAGCAGCAGCAACAGTGAAATCACATCTCCCAGTAGTCCCAACTATCAAAACTTCCAGAACTACACTTACCTGATTTCTTTATAACCAAGGGTATGTAGGCAACCTCTGAAGCAAGGTACGACCAGACTTTTTCAAAAAAATGCTTTTCATGGAGGGCCAAGCAGGCAAAAATCCTTCATCGTTGCTCATTTTATCTTTGCCCGAAAATCCTTCGTGTCTCCGAGCAATGAGGAGCAGCTGTGAACACGTGATTTTTTCCTCGCATAAATTACTCCTACAGAATTTCCAATATTAAGATTTTTCTTTTAATTATTTGGGTTTTTATGAATTATTGCATAATTTTTGTGTGCATGTTTAATTTATTTTAATTCATAAAAAATACAAAAATATATTTCATTTGCATTTAGGGTCCTATTTTATATTTTTAGGATAATTAGTTAATTAATGTTACAAAAATAAAAGAAAATAACAAAAATAATTTATTTTGCATTTTAACTTTTTAATTTTCAAATTTTTTTTATAGTTTTCTTTTAATTAGGACTTAGTTAATTTTGGAGAAGCAATTAGTCTATTAATTTAGTTTTGAAATTTAGTCAGATTTTACTTTTTAATTTGTAATTAATAAAAATTTGAAAATGAAAAAAAAAAGTGAAAAAGATTTTCCTAATAAAGACCTAATTTGGGCCAAAAACCCACAAAATCTGGTTGAAACCACCCAGAAACCCGACCCAAGATCCGTCAAAACCCGGTTCAACAAACCCTCTAATCAAACGACCTTGTTTCATAAAGCTTCAATCTCAACCATTGGATTACTGAGATCCAACGGTCCGGAACTAAAGAGACTTTTAACGTATATATGTCCTAAACATCCCTATCCCCCCCCCCCAAATGCGTCTCTCACAAACACCCTCAAAGACCCAATGTAACACCACCTTGGACCACCGTCCGCCTCCCGCCGGAAATCGCCCACGGCGGCGGACGACGTCCAATCGCGCTCAAATTTACATCAAACACTCCCCTTGACCCCCTCTTTCCAGAATTTCGGTTACCTTTCCTTAAATTCGGCCAGGGATCCTCGAATATCCGATCAAAATTGAAAACCCTAGCGCCGCCACCCCTAAACACCACCAAAATCTAACCACACAACCACCATTCATCCTTGAGTCCCAAGCCACCACCTCCTCTCCCCAAATTCTCACCAAATTGGGTCAGTCGCGGATCTAAAAACGAAGAAAAGGAGACCTTTCAAGCTTTCAAGTTTCCATGCACGATTAGGCCTGGAACTAGCATTGTTTGTTTGTTCTCATAGATAAAATGCGACTAATACTAGTTTTGGGTCAAATCGGAGATTGCCGGACAAGCTTTTCAAGCTGTTGGTCTCCGACCTTAGGTATTCCTTGACCATATCTTTTTCGGATTCAGTTTCTACTCCATCTTCATTCTTTCTTTTCCTTTTCTTGTCCCTTTGTTTCTGTTTCTAATTAGTTTTGTATAGGCAGTAGCCATGAGTTAATATTGGTTAATTTTGTTAAAAGGTTTAGAATTAATTCGTTTTGTTTTCATAGTTGGTATTAAAATTGTTTTATTTCTTTTGAGGCCAGATGTTGTTAAGTAGTTCGTTTGGTTGTCTTGTTTGGTTCATAATTGATGATAGGTTAATTAAGTTTGTTTCTGTTTTGGTTGGAATCATTTGAGTTCTTTGGACTAAGTTCTCTGCCTCCCTTGTTTCTTTTTCTCTTCTTTCTTTGGGCCAAGACAGCCTTGTTCATCTGAGCCTTAGTGCTCGGTAATTAATGGCCTGAAGCTGATGAAACAGGGCTATAGTATTCAGGCCCATAGTTAGTTTAGATGGGATCCTATTTTAAATCGATCTATGAGCTGAAGGGTAGATAATTAAAACTAAAGTAAAAATAGGGTCATTGAAGGGTAATTTGGGTAGTCTAGGTGAAGAATCTTTCAATAACTACCTTACGAAGCTTCCTAGAAGCTGAAAATAGCCCTAATTGGCCTACAAGTCAGAAAATTAGGTACCAAGTAGAAAAAAATAAAAATTGGGAAGGTCCAAAGGGCAAAATTTTAACTATTTTTGTTGCCCTAATAGCTTGCCTATAAAGGTATTGCTAAATGAAGCTAAAAAGGGGGGAGATAATATATTTTCAGAACTTAGAGACCTAGAGAGAGCTTAGGAGATAAAAAAATCTGAAAAAATCAGAACGGGTAGAGATTTTGAGATAAAATCCAGAAAAAATATAAAAAAAACTGCAAAAATTTCACTGTTTCATTGAACTTCAGTGATTTTCTGCTTCTTTTCAACTTCTGAAAATAGTTTTTCCTTATTGTGGGATTTGAAATGGATTGAGTTTTGGTTTGGAACTTTTCGGATTTCTTCTGCTATTTTCTGTGGTTTTCCCCAAGCTATCTTCATTGTTTCATTGATCAATTTTGGGCTGTATTCTGCTGTTGTGTACTGTTTTCTTCACCTCTTTTCCTCTCATTTCCAGGTATGTTTCAGTCCCCATGAGTGTCATTTGATATATAACTTGAAGCATGAGTGGAAAAATGGGATGAAATATGATGCTATTTCTGACCTTCATCTCTTCTTCTTTCAGTTTCATAATCACTATGTAGCTTTGAAATTCTGATTAATGTATTTGTCAAAGAATCGTTTGTAATTGAAAATTAGATCGTGTTAGCTTAGTATATGTAGTTTTCCTCTGATTTTGCTGTTAGATTCTATTAACCAGTGTTAGATTTCACCTTGTGCGCTCATCTCATTTTTATCTTTGAGTTTGGCTTGAATTAATGATGTAAATTAGGAGATTAACTCTTTTGGTGCATGACTCAGAATTGCTGTAATTTTCAGGTCTATGGTTGTTGTTACGATAAAACAGTCTTGCATTAATAGGAATTAGGAGTTTGTCGAATGGCTCTTGGTTGAACCCTGTATTAAGAATGTTGGCACGAATATGATATTAAATCTCATGTTACTTTGCAAGTTAATTTTCGTTTTTCGAATCATTTGGAATGAGGATTCAAAGCATGAAAAAATAGATCATAGAAAAACACTTGTTGATACATATATGTCGGATTCGAATGAATCATTTTTAATCTGTACATCGTTGAGTAAAAATAAGCATGTATGGGAATTGAAACAGCAGTTTTTTTCTTCTAAAATGCTCAATTGAGTAGGTGTTCTGATTTTTATGCATTTGAAGTTTTTTTTTTCCAGTGGTTATTGGTTGGTTGTTTCACCGTTGGTCAAGTGGTTTGTTTGAGGTCTGCATTACCCTTCGTAGCCTAAGGGCTCTTGATGTCCAAATGGACTTGGTGCCACTCAGACTCGAACTCGAGTCCCGTTCTGCTCAAAATTCGGGCTGGCCCCAGGACCACTTCAATGGGCAATCGCCCAAGGGGGCCGTCACTAATTGAGCTCATCATTCGTTAGAATAACTAGAATCCTCCTTTAGCTTTCAACAAGTCATTTAAACAATATTTGAGTAAATAGGAGTTCTGTAATTTTTTCTTAAATAGTTAATTGACTTTTAAAATTGGATTGGAGGTGTGCTATATTAGGTGACATAAATAGTTATGGACCTCCAAATGTATTTTGAATTCCCTTTTTAAAAAAAGGATCGAGGTGTCATACGGAATCTAGCAAAGCAAACCTTGAACGATGATAAATCATACAACAAGAGAAATATACCAAAAGAGACACAAACATTTAACGTGGTTCGGTCAACTGACCTACGTCCACAACGGAGATGAGCAATCCACTATAATAAAATAGAGTACAAAATATCGAGAGAACAACCCCACGAAGAGGCAAACACAAGTGACACACTAACACTTGTCCCGTAAAATTCTCCCCCTAAACAAGACTCTCAAGCCCCCTATGGCTACATTGTGGATGCTACTGAATGAGAAGGAAGGATCCTCAATTTATAGAAATCCAAACCTTTTCCTACAAGAAAAGGAAGCCAAGTATGGAAGAATTTACAATTTCCTTTTACAAAAAGGAAAACCCAATTTAGGTAATTATATTGCCCTTTTCCTTCAAGAGATAGGAAAACCAAATATGGTAAGAAAATTATGGCAAACACCTAACACGAGGTGTGCCACGCCAAATAAAATTCCAAATGCGTGGCCCTCGTTTAATTATTTCTTTTAAAATCCTTAGAATTCGAGGCGTGCCATTTAGCAAATCTCCATGGCTCCCGCAAAGTTAAAAATGCGTAGTTGCTTTAGGCGCGTTATTTTATTAATATTACCTTCCTCAAATCGGGTATGCATTTCATGTGACCCAAATCCAAACTTCACAACGTTAAATAAAATATGTCTCTGAAATGCGGGTGCATTTGATGTGGCGTGGTCCAAAGACGTATTTTAGATGACGTTGAAATCTTCTTAAAATTAATTAAAAGTGGTTAATAAGTTGTAATTGAACCATACGCTAAAACATGTATTAAAATAAAATAATAGGCCAATTATGATAGTTTAAGCGACCGAGCTAGAACCACGGAATCCGAGGGTGCCTAACACCTTCCCTCGGGTTAACAGAATTTCTTATTCAGAATTTCTGGTTCGCAGACTTCAAAAGGAAAGTCGATTTTTTCTCGATTTGGTAAACTGGTGACGTGGGACACCAGAAAATAAACTATCCCAAGTGTCGACTCTGAATTGAATAAATAATTCCATTTCGAATAATGTCACTTCAATTGAAAAAACTCTCTTGTACTCTCTTCGGGTGTGTAAAAAGGAGGTGTGATAGTTGCTCCGTGTTTGGCACTTGTTGTATAGCCAATTTGGAGAACTTTTGTAACCCTCTTATTATTATAATGGAGTTTTTTGGATCTTTGTGATCCCGTGGTTTTTACCTTCGATTTGAAGGGTTATCAATGTAAAAATTTGGTGTTTTTTATCTTCTTTATTTTCGGGTTTGCCTCTTCCTCGACATAACAATATTGTCTAAGTGAAAATAAGATAATAAATCAACAATTAAATATATTTTTAGGGCCCCAAAATTTAAGGGGCCTAAAGCAAATTCTTTAGATTCCCCTTGAGCCACCCTGAAGTGCTCCTTCCCTCAAATTGAAGTATTTTGAGATATATTTACGAGAGTAAGATAGTTTATCATAATGTAAGTATTTATGGTTCTTTCCATGACTCGAACACTTGACCCATCACACACCGGACTGCCGCGATATATTTCATTAACCATAGGAAGATATTTTATATCAATTTCCACAAAGGTTAGTGTTGCTTAAAGAATGAAAATAACCCTTTTATGTGTCTTTTATGTATAATAAAATTTTGACAGCTTTATTATTGGGGCCTAAATAACAGACTTGGACGGTCTTATAAGCCTTCAAACTCCATAAACACCAACAAAATTTTCGAGGAAAAAAGAACCTATATAAAGTCTACCAAAATATTCTTGAACTTCAGAAAATGAAATTAGGATACTGAGCTGTGATATTCAACGATACGACAACATTCCCAAGCACATCAATCCTTTGTGCTAGCGCCAATATGGATGGAGTTGGTTGTCGTTTCGCGACGTTGACAGCCACCCAATAGTCCCCGAAGATCGTCCTCTTTATGTTATCTGGATGTCCAGTAAGGTTTGCGAATATTTCTGCCGAATTTGCTTTTGGACCTTTGAGCCAAAATCTCCTGATTCTACTAGCAATTATTTCAGTGATCAGAACATATGAACCATCTAAACTTAGTGCCACCCCTGCTGGCCCTGATAGTTCACTTAACAATAATGTAACTTGCTTTGTTCTTATATTATACTTGAAAAATCTCCTTGTTGTATCTCCACTTTGAAGGATCAAATTTATGTCTCTGTCAATATGGCAAAACTTTCACGCTTTAGTCAGGTATATATAATGAAATTTGAGTTTTATGTCTCATAGTTAACAAGTCACTTACCCCTGTTCTAGTGGCGTAGCCAGGAATTCGTCAAGGGTGTTCAAACTTGAAATAATCAATAACTCTTTTTGTCGATGAATGTGTACCATGATTTTTATATCAAACTATGCAATATTTAACTAAACAATAAAAAAATAATAGAACTATAATTTTGTAAATCAAAATTAAAATAACAAAAGCACAACATTAGAAATTTTACTAATAAAAGTAAGCATAAAACAAAAAGAAAAAGAGAGTCGAGAGGATTTGCAGTTTGCAGAGAGCTTTTGTTGAAGAAATTTTTGTAGAGCTTGACTTTTAAATTATAAATTTATTTAAGAAATAACTTTTAGTTAAAAAATTACTTTTAAGATTAGTTGTTTCATTCTACACAAATTTTATATTTTCGGAGTCATTTTATTAGAAAATCTTTTACATTGAAAAAGAATCAAATAGACTATGCAGGGTTGTCTCCGTTTAGTTTTGGCAAATAAAATGAGGCAGAACTTTGAATCTGTGAATAACACATTACTTTGAACACCTTAAACCGTTGTAATGCCTCATTCAATTGTGTTAAAGGTGCTCAAAATATAATATATAACCATTTAAATTAATATTTAACTTATATATACAGTATAAGTGTGCACTTGACCACCCTTGGCATAGGGCCCTGTTCTACGTTACTGATTCATACTCATTAGACATTTACCTATAATTCATTATTAAGATTACCTGATAAGTAGATTTTACAACATCTCTGAAAATCCAAAGTTCATTGAAAACTGAAATGAGGCAAACCTGGTGCGAAATATTGATCCTGAATCTACAAAATATATGACTCCACCAATTTGGTCCATGTCTAGCGCGTCAGCAAAGGCGAAAGGGACGCCATCTACGCCCGAAACAAGTTGTGTGGCGAGACCTCCGTTTGGTCCAACGGACAAGAGGCCATAATTGATGTCAGATGTAAAGATCACCAGTTTTGTAATAAAACACAAGGCCAAGAGGTCTTCCACATGTGGTTAGTAAATTTGGGTCATTTGTGCCATCACATACCTCCTTTGTCCTAAAGAGAAACAACAAAACTTACAATCTAACACTAGAATGAATTAAAAAAAAAAGGCAGTCTGGTGTACTAAGCTCCTATTAAACACTAAATCAGGTTTGGGCCGGATCACAAAGGTCTATCATATTGTTCGCAGCTTTACCCTGCATTATCACAAGAGGCTATTTCCACGGCTTGAACTCGTGACTACTTGGTCACACGAGAGCAACTTTACCAATTACGCTGAGGCTCCCGTGCAAAACTAGAATGACGTGAAGACATGTTGTTGTGTTTTACCTTAATGGTGATGTGGTAGCAAAATCAATGAAGCCAATATTTGGACCTTGATATTTGAGTACTCTGCCATCAGCTACACTTGTGTAAGGTCCATTGCCTATAAGATCAAAAGCCGTAGAGTCAGGGCCGACTGTTTGCAGAGGAAGTTGGAGCTTCTTAAATGGAAGTGGTGGAAGTTGAGTAGAATAAGCAAAGGAAGAAGAAAAGATTAGCACTATAAATATTCCTATCATGTTGATACTTGTTATGATTTGCATATTTGTGAGGAAGCAATATGAAAAGAATGAATTTTAGCTGGTATTTATAGAAAATAATCCCTACCCAACTCCTTTATTTTATTTACTCTCTTTGTCTCAATTTATGTGTCCAGAAAAACTATTATCTTTTTATATTACTCTCTCCGGTCCATATTAATTGTCGTTATTACTACATACATTTGGTCCAAAATAGTTCTCACTTTAGAAAATCAAGGTATAGTATTTTTATTTTTTTAAAATTCTTCCTTAGTATTAATTGTTATTGAAAGTAAAAACATTCACCACATAGCATAGAAAATTTAAACATGAAAAGCATTAAATAAAGGTGTAAACACTGAAATTTTAACAGATCAAGATAAATCCTAAATTCAAGACAACTCTTGAAATATTAGGAGTCTATTAAGGTTACTTGGTGGCTACTCCACCCAAACCCTAATTCATGCCTATAAATAAGGCTACATAAGTACTTCAATGGGATCTTAGCAATACCATAAACTCTCGAAATATGCACAAAGAGGTCGAATATGAGATCTCCGAATTCCATGAAACTCTTGGAATATTTTTTAAGAGATCAAAGACATGTCAAATATGTCTTGCTCTACGTTCGAGAAATACGCCGCTAAGTCCCTCGAATCACGTAGAATAAATCGGAGGAAGAATCAAGAGATAAACAGAGTTGTAATCTGCAATGTTTATCAGTAAACTCCTTTTTTCTTTATAATTATTTGTGATTGTAGTTTTATTTTTTTGCACAAATTTATTGCAAGCAAATTGGCACGCCCATTGTTCTGCCCTTCATCTCTTCCTCCTGCAAATCAAAAACTTCAAGTTTCAAGATTATATGTTGTGATGGTTGTGTAACGACCCGATCGGTCGTTTTGAGCCCTAGCGCGTCGTTCAGCATTCTGAGGCCATGAGCAGCTTCATTTCAGGTATCGTGACTTGTTCGCATGGTCGGAATTTTAATTCAGGAAGATCGAAGTTAAATTTAAATGAAAATTCTCATTTGAGAAGCTTAAAGCTGAAAGAATGAACTAGGATTGGATTTTTGAGTAAATGACCTCAGAATCGGGATCTGAAGGTTCCAGCAGGTTCGTATGATGATATCGGACTTGGGCGTATGCTCGGTTCGGGTTTTGGATGACCGGGGGCGTTTTGGCGCTTATTGTGGAAGTTAGCATTTTGGAAGAAATTTCATAAGCTTGGCTTGAAGTGCATTTCAGTGTTATCGATGTCCGTTTAGGATTCCAAGACTGTGAATAGCTCCGTATGGTGATTCTGGAGTTGGGAGCGCGATCCGAAGTGCATTTGGAGGTTCGTAGGTCCTTTTGGAGCAATTTGGCTAAAGTTAGAATTTAAAGGTTTTTGAGAAGTTCGATCGGAGGTTGACTTTTTCCGAAAGTTAGAGTAGGTCCATAATGTCGAATATGATTTATGTGTAAAATTTGAGGTCAATCGGACGTGATTTGATAGGCTTAAGCATCGAAAGTAGAAGCTCGAAAGTTTGAAGTTCATAAAGCTTGAATCGGGGTGTAATTCGTGATTTTAGCGTTAATTGATGGGATTTGAAGCCTCGAGCAAGTTCGTAATGTGTTTTGGGACTGGTTGGTATGATTGGTTGGGGTCCCGGGGGCCTCGGGTGAATTTCGGGTGGTTAACGGAATGAAAAGTAGAATTTGGGAAGGCTTGAGATTTGCTGCTTCTGTCATAACCGCATCTGCGGTTCTTGGAGCGCAGAAGCGGTACCGCAGATGCGGTCAAATGCTCGCAGAAGCGGTAAGGGGCCAGGTCCAAGGAAATCGCAGAAGCGGTTCCGCATAAGCAGCCCCCAGACCGCAGAAGCGGTCAGCTTCCTTTTGCCCAAAGCCGCAGAAGCGGCGAAAAGTCGTAGAAGAGACATCCGCGAAAGCGGAAGCAGCTGGGGCGGTGAGATGTTTTAAGTTCGGGGTTGAGTTCATTTCAACCCCATTTTTCTTCCATTGGGGTCGATGGGGAGCAGCATGGAGATGCCATTTTCGTCACTTGTCATGAGGTAAGTAATTTATGCTAGCTTTGAGTTTAATACAAGGTTTATATATGGATTTAGGCAAGAAATTTATAGAAATTTGGGGTTTTGGTGGAAAACCTAGGAATTTACATCATTTTACCACAATTTTGAGTATGAAATTAGGAGAAAACCATATATTTGAGTTCCTAAGGTCATGGGTAACCTTCGTCTTCGAGAAATTTCGGAATTCGGGCACGTAGGCCCGAGGGTATTATGGTCATTTCACTAAGCGGAGTTGGGAATCTGTGTAATTTGAATTTCTAACAAGTATTTGAGCATGTTTTCATTAGTTTGTCATTAATTGGCCAGTTTCGGTGCATTGTGCGTCGGTTCGAGCCTTCGGAAGAATGAAATATGTCGGTTATGAGTCTTCGGAGCGAGGTGAGTTTTCTTTCTAATCTTGTGAGGAGAATTTACCCCATAGGTGAAGTAATTGATTATGTGCTCCTAATTGTGGGGGGGCTACGTACGCACGAGGCGACGAGAGTCCGTGCGTAGCTACTATATGATAATTGTTCGGGTAGTTTATGACCCACGTCATGTCTAATTGGGGAATATCTCTTATTTTAAATTGCTAATATGATCATTTAGGATATGCTAGAGACTTAAGGAAATGAAAAGTGAACATATGAGTTTGTTCAGCCTTGGTAGGAATTCCCTGGTATGTAATTGAGCCTTATGTGCTTTCTTGATATTTTCTTGATGATTATGGATCGGGCCGATCGCCTCGGTGAGAATAGATGCATCTATGGTTCGTACCGCTCGACCCTCGGCATTGCACAATTTACATTTCTGTTGGAGCGGGCCGTCGACCTTGGCATGATTTGCGCATGTTTGTGATGTTATCTTGAACTTATTAAAGTTGCTACTGTCTCACTTTGGCTCGAGATTAATTTGTTGATAATAAAGAGGAATTTTGGAAATTTCCTATGAAAGAATTATATGTTTACTCTATTTGGATTAAAAATCATGTTTATAAAATAAATCCACAGTTTAATATATATATTAAGGATGAACAATTATTGGACCATTAGAGAATGTCAAAGTTGGCCATGTCGTCTCTACTCCTTCGGGATTAGGCGGGATACTCACTGAGTAGTTGATTGCGTACTCATACTACACTTCTGTGCATTTTTTTTGCACAGGTATATATACCTCTAGCAGCCTATTGGGCATAGCAGCATGGATGACGCTGGGACTAGGTGAGCTGCATTGTTCGAGGTGACCCGCAGCTAGTGTAGTTCCTTTCAGCATTTTGTCTCTTATTCCCTGTCCACTGTATTTCGGACAGGTGTTGTATTTTATTTTCCTTATCAATAGTTGCTCATGAACTTGTAGCACCAGGTTTTTGGGATGGTTTTCGAAGGAATGTACTAATTGTTATTATTTAAATTTGAATTCAAGTAGTGATCTGTATTTATGAAATATGGACAGAAAAACCTTAGATTTTCAAAAGTACTAAAAGAGGAGTTAATTTATAATTCTTGTTGGCTTGCCTGATAGAGGTGTCTGGCGCCGCCACGACCCTTAGTGGATTTTGGGTCGTGACAACATGGTATCAGAGCACTAGGTTCCTGTCGGTCTCACGAGTCGTGAGCAAGTCTAGTAGCGTCTCGCGGATTGGAATGGAGACGTCTGTACTTATCCTCGGGAGGCTACAAGGCTGTTAGGAGTACTTCCCTTCTTGATTTTCTTATCGTGCGGTTCAATTCCTTTGGGGCTTATGCCTTTGATTTCTTCCTGCTCAATCTTACGTGAGCGCTTGTTATAAATCGAAAGTTGAAGAATTGAAATGGCACTACAAATGTGGTGCGGGATGATTCTCCCGGTATAGTTGATTTGACTATTATGGTCGCCTTATGGAAGGATATTCCATTGTTTCAGCTCAGTAACAGAACTTCTGAGAGCCTTGAGGCTAGACACAGGTTGCCATAATGCTTATGAACGATTATTCCGCAGTGTTGTCGTGATGGTAGGGTGTTTGCCCATGTGTCGGGCAGTGAATGAATTGAAGGGAGGTTTACTCAGTGTGTAACCAAAGGGATTCAGTATTTTATTCCCGATAGGGGAAGGACAATCGAACTAAGGATGGTCAAATGTGGACTGGTGGAAGTAATGAAACGTGATAATTGCAAACGTGGTGGAGTTATCCTCTATATAGGGGTGTTGTTGTCCTAATTGAACGCTTTAAGTTTGTCGGTGTTATGATCTGCTACAATTCGCCTTGGGGAAAGATATTGTGAAATAGTATTAGAGATACAACTATCAGATATCGTAGGGTGCGGTGGTTCTGGATTTAATCAGTATTTCAAGATGTTGACGGTTCAATAAAGACGACCTTCGAAAAAGTTTGGGGTTAGTAGCAAATTGTGGATTCGAGTTCTATGAAGGTAAATTTTATTAAGATGACGACTGGGCAGCAAAAGATGAGAAAGGCATGTGGGAAGTGTCAGGCGGACTTTTAAACTTCTAAAAGGCCAGGCTTAGGGAGCACAGGCTGAACAATTGATTGAAGGAGTGATTTTGCGCAAAGTGGGAGAGTGGCGGAGCTGTATAGGGCCTAGTAGTAGGATGACTATGCGCCTAAGGATAGTTTGGAAGGATCTGGGATCTTAGCGTCGGGGAATGGAAGTCTGTAGAGTTAATTTGAAGCATGGGGTTGTTATGCGGCAGCAGATTTGGTATGACGGAAAAGAGCTACTTGAAATGCAGAAATATGTAGCATGACTTTGAAGTGGAAGGATATTGTCGCATATTTAATGGGTGTCCACGAGGGGTAAATGGACTGGTACAGTTAGGGAGTGAGCTTGGGCCCAGGAGGGTTATTTCCTGTGAGCAGTTTAGCGATCGCGTGGTTGGTGAGGCTTCTGCGAAGAGTTCTACGGGTTATGCAGCAAAGGTAACTATTGTGTAAATGTTGTTAAATGATTTAGAGCATCAAATTAGGTTTCTACGGTAAGATACCGAGAATGCTGGCAATTGATCGTGCAAGGTTATGTCAATAAGAGATTAAGAATCCTGGTAAAACTCCAGAGTTTTGTAATAATGGCTTCAAGCTAAGTGGGAGAGTCCCACCGCCTATAATTTAGTTGCATGATTAACTACCCGCGAGGTTTCTGGTTATTTGCATACTGAGGGGTTATCCTAGCTATGGAAAAAATACCATGAGTAGTAATTTGAGCAGAGGAATTATTAAAGATGTGTTATGGTTAGCCTTATGCGCTCATGTTCGAACTTGGAAAAGATTCGAGATTTATGCCTTGTATAGAAATGGGTTAAAAGGGGAGTGACTCTGCCAGGTGCTTCATTGAGAGGGTATTAATGTGCTAGAAGATTCAGGGAGCTGATTATATTTGGGATCAAGTCAGAGCGGGTAACTCTCAGCAACGGTCCTAGTGGAACTCAGAAGATAAAGTGTGGTACCTACTGATTTCAAGCTTATAAGTACAACTAAGAATCAAGCTTTGTAGCAGCTTATGAGAAGGTGCCCAGAATGTTCTATGATGTATTACCTTGTGGCGTAGCATTTGAGAAATGTGAAATAATTCGTGAGATTTGAGACAGCATGGTTTCGCAATTCAAGGTCACTCGGGGTGAGTGTAGAGGGAGTATGTTATGCGTTGAAGAGAATTAGTATTATTTCCAAAGCAATCAAGGATAAATTGGAGCAAAAGAGATTGACTAGCCATAGTTGAATTTGGCATGTTGGGGTCTGTGATCCGTTTATTCAGCGTGATCGAGTTATGCATTTGATTTGTGGCGGTAAGTGTGAGGTTTGTCGGCTGCCGTAATTGATAACATTCTAAACCATTCTACTGTTGTGGCTTGTTATGTGGAAGCAGATTCCGAAAGGGCTATGGTGGCTTAGACCACTACTAGCAGATTTACATATTCTACGATTATGGGAATTTACCTGTGTGTTTTTATGAATCTCCTGAAGTGAGTTAAGTGAAAAGTTTGTATATGATGAATTGTTAAAATATTAATGATTTCGGAGTTATGATGAAAATCATGTTCTATCGTATTTTGGCACGTTGGGTACAATGAGAGGTATGGAAATGTGAAGTAAGGATCAAGGTTGCAGTTCGGTGTTGACAAAGGTGTCACAAGCTCGGATGAGCAGGAAAGGAGTTTCGGTGTTTAAAGTAAGTTGGGATTGTCTTCAACATCACCTGAGATTGGTGTTTTGTAACGAGGGCTTGTATCATGGTTAATGATTCTTGATCGCTTATCAGCGTTAGTGCGGTCGGTGGGTTGGAGGTAAGACCCAGTTAATTGTTATGGTAGATTGTGGGAGTGTGTTCCACAGGAAGATTGCATAAATGTGGCACGACGCCACTTGATTGATTAAAGATATAAACCAAGTATGAAGAAGTGTGATGATATCGTTAAATTGAGAATGGATGCCTGGAGGGCACTCGGATTCTGAGTTGTAGATTGTACTCTAGTTATGATGGTTGTCCTTGTGTGTTACGAGAGGTGGGCAATTAGTATGGACCTTTGAAAGGTCATTGTCTTAATTTGATATGATCAGGATCGACTTGAGGTCGGTGGATGGATTTAAATGTGAATTTGGCCTTTATTTCAAGCCAGTTGTGTTCGTTCAGCGAGCTTTCCTTATGGAGGAACAGTCGGGGTGTTATTTTGTCATCAGCTATTCCAGGTAATGATGTAATGCGCCATATGAGTTGTGAGACGGCTTGGTAAATTTTATGTGTTGAGGTCCCGTATGACAACGACGTTTTATGAGCAAGATGGCTCTTGAGATTCAGACTGTATATCGCACCTCAGTTGTGCTCGAGTTTTGTAGCTTATCGCGCTATATGTCCCCTCAGGTATGGCATTATGCATTTAGCATGCTTGTGACCTAGATTCGGTATTTTATCGCAATAAGAAAATTAGCTCGATGTATATCTCCTTATGTGAGTTCTACGTGTGGATCGAGTGCCACGCCGCCATGGTTATGTTGTGTGGATCGGGTTGCACGCCGCAACAGTGTGATGATGAGTGTAGTTGTCTATATGCTAATTTTGTATGTCCTTCTTCCTATTTTCTAAGGAAAGTCCGTAGTAGTGCGGGAGTTAGGTAATTCCAGACAGAGTTCGATTTCCTGTCTGTGTTATGTTCGGATTTGTGTCCTATTGGCACATTGTGGCATCATATGAGACTTGCAATCGCATTCGGAGTGGCTTATTGCCTGAGTAGTTCGTATAGGGTAAGATGAGATTTGTGGGATTTAGGATCAGTATAATCTGATTATATAAAGTACATTAAGGAGCGAAGATCATTATTTGGTTCAGACTGTGGTAATGTTTCTTGTCAGAAGTATACACTCGATGGTTGTTGACTCGGCAGTTGATTATGAATTTCGGCATCTCATCCATCGTGGAGGTATTGTAACAGTTAGAGTAAGACCTATATAGGTCATGAGGTGCAATGGGAGCATCGGATTCGTGGAATTTCGATTAATTCAAACAGAAATGTTATTGTGGTCCTATGAGTAAAGTGAAGCAAAGTGTGAATTCAGCAGAGTTATGCAGTCATGTTTGAGTACAGCGTATAGTGATTGATATGGTGATCATATGTTGGAAACAGGCCTGGCATAGAATTCCGGATGTTGGAATTGG
>MU782648.1:0-15199 GCA_026770625.1 Nicotiana glauca | reverse complement strand
AAATGACTGCTAAAAGAAATTGGGCTCAATACCCAAACCAAAACAGACTACACCCAGGCCCAAGCCTATTTCCCGATCCGGTCCAGCACCTTGGATATCAAAACGACGTCGCATTGCAAAGTTTTAATCTCTGTCATTAAATCATTTTTCATCCAACGGCCCGTATGAGATGGGGTAATTAAATAAAATAAAACGTTACAAAAACATTAACCCTAAACCAGTACTTTCCCCTCCCTCATATACCTCTGAAAATTGCCGCCACAGACCACAATACACCGCCCGCCGGAGTTCGCCCACGGCGACGGTGGACTTCCGTTTCCGACCAAACCAACACCAAAAGATTCCCCTTTTCCTTTTCTCTTCAAATATGCAACTACTTCTCTCCAAATCCCATTGAAAGCTCCAAATCAGCGAAACCCTAGAGACCGCCGCCTATTTCTCTGGTGGCGGCGCTGATGTCCAAACCCTACCCCATGAACACCCCAAGTTCATCTCATCCTTCTCATGCCCGATATACATTCTTTTTCCTTCAAATCGACCCCCACCGGCTCGCATCGTCCTTTGAAGATTCCGTCCAAAATCCAAACCATGCCAAACATCACCAAAATAACACCCTAGGTTCGCATTAACCACCTCTACCCAACCACCATGCCCTTTTGTCTCAAATCTCTCCAGAATCGTTCGAATGTCAAATTGAAATTTCCTGCCAAAATCTTGATTTTTTAATCCCCACAATTTCGGACCATAACGTCCCTAATCAGGTGTTCTCTTTATGAAAACACCTGGTTAGGTATGTTACGGGTCGGAATTTTGGACGATTGGGTTTCCTAAGGCTGATCGGAATTTTTCTCGACAAATCAGTGAGTGTCTTTCCCTTCTTATCTCTCCTTTTAACTCCTTTTATCACTCTTTTTCTTTAGTTTTTAATAGACTAATTGAATTTTTAAAATGAAAACTTTGTTCTGTTCTGTTCTGTTCTTTGATTTTAATTTGCTAGAATTTTAATATTGTTATTTTGCACAAAAATCAGTCGTGAGTTGTTGGCATTTTTTTTTAGATAAGTATATATGAATTCGTCTGTTAGTTTAATGTGATTCATGTGACTCGTTAATTGTTAGTTTGTTTGGATAGATTAGTTTTAGATTTTTTGTTAATTAGTATTAAGTGTTAGTTCTGTTTTATCGATTGATTAGAATAATAGGATTTACTTGTTTGATTAAAATTGGTAATTGCTACTGATTAGTTTCGTTTGTGATCAGTGAATCTGTTTTGATAATTCTTTGCTTTTAATTCTATCTTGAGATTCAGTGAATTCAGTTTTGATAAGTCTTAGGGAATTGGTTGTAGCTGATGAAAACTAAAAAGGGGGTTGGGATTGGTTTTAAGGTAATATGGGTAAATCTAGGTATAAAGTAAGGGCATGGTTGGAATTTTAAAGTAAGCTGGTAGTAATTTCAGGAAATTTAAGGGGTAGTTTGGGCATAGGTAAATGGCAAAATCACTCAAATCAGTGAATATTAAAAGGAAGTGAGGGTAGAATAGGAATTCCAAAGGAAAAGGAATATGGTGGAAGTAACTAGAACATTCTAGAATGGGTTTTTAGTACAAGTTTTAGTAGAATAAGTGTAGTAACTTGTTTAACAAGTCAGAAAAGGAGGGCTTATCTGAAAATTTTAAAAATAAATTTCCCTCCAGCTCTGAACTCTATAAATAAGGCAATTTCTGCCATAATTCAGAAGTTTTTAGCACCCAAAAAATTACCCAAAAATATCTGATAGGTTTCAGATCTGAAATTCAAAATTTCATATCCAAATTTCTTCTTCTAGATCCCAATTCCTTCTAAAAAATCCAAAAACAATCACAAATCAGTAGAAAACCAAAATAAAAACTGTTCCATTGAGAATTTTGGATATACTGCAGGCTTCAGTGGTTGAATTTTGACAAGTTTCATCTAGTTTTGATTAACTAGAATTCGCAGATCTATTGGTCTTACTTTTGAAGAAGTTTACATTCAAATTAAAGCATTTTTTTGGGTCAAAATCGAATGCTGTTGTTGTGATTCTGGTCATTCATTGAAGAAATTTGATTCAAAACCCTTACTGATCTGTTGCTGTTACTGCTGCGTTGTGGCTGACCTTTTCTCTTTTGTTTCTTACTCGAATTCCAGGTATTACTCTGCTACAGTTTAAAGTTATATTCCTGCGAAAGAGTACTTAAGGATATGCAGTGAAATATCTATGCAAATTCAAATTTTATACTACAGTTCATTTAGATTGTTTGAGCTTTAATGGTGATTGTTAATTGATTCATTTGAACTTGTATTAGTTGTATTAGTAAACTGTGGAATGTATAATTAGGACTTTCACATGATTTTGAATTTTTGTTTTTATTCGTAGGTATCTGTGAATCGACAACATCAGTGATTTTTTTTTTGGAACTGTTTTTTTTTTTTTAAAAATCTAGTGATGAAATAAGATCTTAGATGTAAAAGAAGTTGAAATTAAACTACTGGAAATAATGATTAGTTAAGCGTCCTGTTGTCTAAATTGATAGATGCTTGAATTATTGTAGAATAGATGTTCCAATAGTACAAATTAAACAATAAATAGTATGTGAAAATAGTTAATTATCTCATTTAATTATTACATAATAATATACGATCGGTTATAAATAGACTTTGCTGAAATAGTCTACTGCATTTCTTTAAATCAGGTGTAGGAGTAGGATTACCATTTCAATGAAATTAGATAATTCTAAAATAGAATAATGAAAAATGAGGAAAGTAACATTGCCATTTCAATTGTCATAAGTTGTTAACTCAGTTTTGTTTAATACCGTGGATTTTTGAATTTGGCTAAAAAGTGAACTCAGGAGTTGACATGGATCGAATCAGAGTGCTTAAAGGGTTTCTTTTGATGACTTGTTTACATTTTGTTCTATTGCTGTTAGATCTGATTCTTAGCTTGTTCAGATGTTGCCTGTTGGACTTAGTTTTACTAATTGTTCAACTAGATATAGGGATTGTCAATTTGATTTCTCTAAATGAGTTATTGAACCCAAGAAGGCCATGCTTGATTTTAGCTTCAGTTATTTTATTAATTGGGCCTAAGATGAAATTCGAGGCCGAGAAATCTCCAAAATAAAATTGAGAAACAAAAAATAAGATAGGAAATTGTAGTGTACTTTAGGATTGGCCTTAAATAAAATTGAGATGAGCCTCGCCCAACAAAAAATAAAATTGTGGGGCCCTCAATAATGACTTACAAAAATATTAGAAATTGGGAGGACCGTTTAGTGAATTTCACGGTTCTCCCCAAAGATAATAAATGCGTAGTCGCTTTAGGCGCGTATGTTAATAATATTACTTTCTCAAAAAATAGGTGCACATTTATGTGACCCAAATCCAAATCTCAACGAAGTCGAAATGTGTTAAAGGCCACGGGCGTACTGGTACGGCGTGGTTCAAGATACATTTTTACAATGTTGTAATTCTTATAAAAATAAATAATAAGTATAATCAAAGCGGATTATTAATAAAAGGCACAAAAAATAGAACATGTATTAAAATCAGATAAAATCAAATACAACAGTTGAGCGACCGTGCTAGAACCACGGAATCTGGGAATGCCTAACACCTTCTCCCAGGTTAACAAAATTTCTTATCCGAATTTCTGGTTCGCAGATTGTTAACAGAGTCATATTTTCCTTGGTTCGGGATTTAAACCGGTGACTTGGGACACCATTAATCTCCCAAGTGGCGACTCTAAATAAATAATAATAAATCCCGTTCCGACTGTCCTTTAAGTGGAAAAACTCCTTTATTGTACCCTTCACGGGGTGTAGTAAGAGGTAAAAAGGAGGCGTGACACCCCAATAAAGCAAATGATAACTTCTCATGCCACTGCTTATGCTTTTCTATCATCTTCCTTAGTATCTTCTTAATATTCTTATTAGCAGCTTCTACGGCTCCATTCATTTGAGGCCTGTAAGCTGTGGAATTCTTATGTTTGATCTTAAAGGTTTTACACATAGCTTTCATCAAGTAACTATTGAGGTTGGAGCCATTATTAGTAATGATTGATTCTGGAATCCCGAATCGACAAACGATACGGTCACAGACGAAGTCTGCCACGACTTTCTTAGTCACTGCTCTGTAAGATGCTGCTTCAACCCATTTGGTGAAATAATCAATTGCTACTAGGATAAACCTGTGCTCATTTGATGCAGCAGGCTAGATTGGTCCGATAACATCCATTCCCCATGTGGCGAACGGCTATGGCAAGCTTGTTGCATTATGCTCATTTGGAGGAACCTTTATCATGTCGGCATGTATCTGACAGCGGTGGCACTTTCGGACATACTGGGTGCAGTATGTCTATATAGTCATCCAAAAATAACCTGCCCGGAGTATCTTCTTGGCTAAGACAAAACCATTCATATGTGGTCTACAGGTCCCGGCATAGATTTTATCTAGTAGTCTAGATGTTTCTTTCGCATCGACACACCTTAGTAATCCCAAGTCCGGAGTCCTCCTATACAGGATTCCTTCGTTGTGAAAGAAATTGTTGGACATCCTCCGAAGTGTGCGTTCATGAGTAGGATTTACAAGATCCGGGTATTCTCATTTTTCCAAATATTCTTTGATATCATGAAATGAAGGCTTTCCGTCTGCTTCTTCTTCGACATGAGCACAGTAAGCTGGCTGATCGTGGACCTTTATCGGAATAGGATCAATGAAATTCTTATTTGGATGTTGTATCATAGAGGAAAGGGTAGCCAATGCATCGGCGAACTCATGCTGGACTCTGGGAACATGTTGAAATTCTGTCTTTGTGAACCTCTTTCTCAATCCTGTACATGATGTAGGTATGAGAGTATTTTGGAGTTCTTGGTTGCCCATTCTTCTAAGACCTAATGTATAAGCAAGTCTGAATCTCCAATCACTAGCAACTCTTGGATGTTCATGTCAATGGCCATTTTGAGCCCTAAGATGCAGGCTTCGTGCTCGGCCATATTGTTAGTGCAGGGGAACCTGAGCTTGGCGGACACCAGATAATGCTAGCCAATTTCTGATACTAGGACTGCTCCTATGCCAACTCCTTTGAAATTTGCTGCTCCGTCGAGAAACATTCTCTAACCGTCATAGGACTCTGCAATATCTTGTCATATGAATGATAATTCTTCATCCAGAAAATACGTTGTTAGGGGCTCGTATTCTCCATCCACAGGGTTTTTAGCAAGGTGATCCGCTAGTGCCTGTCCTTTGATTGCTTTATGGGTCACGTAGACAATGTCGAATTCACTCAACAGGATCTGCCACTTGGCGAGCTTATCGCTGGGCATGGGCTTCTGAAAGATGTACTTCAATGGATCCATCCTTGATATGAGATACGTAGTATAGGCACAGAAATAGTGCCTCAGCTTCTGAGCTACCCAAGTCAAAGCACAACAGGTGCGCTCTAAAGAGAATATCGGGCTTCGTATGGGGTGAAATTCTTGCTGAGATAATAGATGGCCTGCTCCTTTCTCCCTGTTTCATCATGCTGCCACAGAACACAACCGAACGCTCCATCCAATATCGCAAGGTAGAGTAACAGGGGTCTACCTAGCTCGAGCGAGAACAAAACTGGTGGTGTTGACAAGTACTCCTTGATTCTATCGAAGGCCTTTTGGCAATCATCATTCCATTTGGTAGTGGCGTCCTTCTTCAACATCTTGAAGATTGATTCATAGATAATGGTAGATTGTTCTATGAACCGGCTGATGTAGTTAAGTCTCCCCAAGAAACTCATTACTTCTTTTTTATTCTTTGGCGGTGGCAATTCTTGAATAGCTTTGACCTTTGATGGATCCAGTTCTATCCCTCGATGACTCACAATGAACCTAAGTAGTTTTCCGGCAGGAACCCCAAATGCACATTTCGCGGGATTCAGCTTCAATTTGTACCTTCTCAGTCTATTGAAGAACTTCCTCAAATCTTCCATGTGATCAGTGACTTTCTTGGACTTGATGATGACGTCATCTACATATACTTTGATCTCTTTGTGTATCATATCATGTAAAATAGTGGTCATGGCCCTCATGTAGGTGGCCCCTGCATTCTTTAACCCGAATGTCATCATCTTGTAGTAGTACATTCCCCATGGCATAATGAAAGCCATTTTCTCGGCATCTTCTTCATCCATCCAAATCTGATGATACCCGACAAAATAATCTACAAATGATTGCAACTCGTGCTTAGCGCAATTGTCAATCAGGATGTGTATGTTTGGCAAGGGGAAGTCATCTTTCGGACTAGCCTGGTTGAGATCCCGGTAGTCGACACATACCTTAACCTTCCCATTCTTCTTCGGTACTGACACGATGTTGGCTAACCATGTTGGATATTCTACAACTCTGAGAACCTTAGTTTTGACTTGCTTAGTGACTTTTTCCTTCATTTTCAAGCTCATGTCAGGCTTGAACTTTTTGAGCTTCTGTTTTACCGGTGGACATGCCGGATCAGTCGGCAATTTGTGAGCCATAATAGACGTACTCAGACCGGTCATCTCGTCATATGACCAGGCGAATATGTCCTCATATTCCCTTAGAAACTCTGTGTATTCCTTCTTTTTTGATGACGATAAGTGAACATTGATCCGTGTTTATTTGACATTTTCTGTATTTCCCAGGTTAACAACCTCAGTCTCGTCCAAGTTGGACTTAGGCCTATTTTTGAAATTCTCAAATTCCTTAACAATCTCTTCCGGTATATCATCTTCCTCTGAATCTATGTCCGCTTGTTGCGTTGTCTCGTTGCACGTCATAATCATTGGTTCATCAAGATAAGTAATAGTAATGCTGTATAAATAAAGTAATAAGAAAAAGTTATAAGAGTAAGATTTAAAGAAACCGAAATGCTTTGATAAATTTCATAATTGTTTTGAACATTGGAGCTCTTATTTCGAAGAAAAAATGCGAAAGGAAAGTCAACTAGTAACATAAAAGGTAATGCATGACGCTTTGTTTAGTTTTGCTACCCCGAAGCTTTCCGGGCTCTGGTAGTTCTGATGGTCCAATTGTTGAGGCATGTTCCTTGTCTTACAGCCTGTATGGAATGGCCTTCCTCCCCCTCCTCCTCTAGAATGACACAACAATCCATATCATCGTCTTCTAGGAACAAATTCCTCATTGCTGCTAGGGCTTCTTCCTCTTCTAACTCGTAGATAACCTCGGCCGGTTGGAAGGTCTGCTCCAAATGGGGTATTGGCTGCTCCAATGGGTAGTAAGGACCGCGCCAGGGTGGCGACCATTCGTTGAATTCTTTCCAGGTATACTCATACCATAATCCGAAGGTGGTGCCGTGTTTCTTGAGTTTGATGGGCTTAGCGATTCCTTGGAGATTCTTGCCAAGTCCCTTGCCAGGTTCATACCTGCTCCAGTTCAATATACTTTCAATTTTGTTATCCCGCTACTTATCCTTATCGACGGCGTTGACTCATTTGATGTGGTGGTAAGTTTCCCCGCCTATCCTTCCTCTTCCTCCAATTGCTGGAATGGTTTGGCGACTGTATATGGGATTGCTACCGTCGTCATGAATGATCACCTCCTGGTGATTCCACTCAAACTTCACTGCCTGATGTAGTGTTGATGCTATGTCTCCCGCGACATGATACCATGTTCGTCCCAACAACAGATTGTTAGATGCCGGAGCACGTCTATCACTTGAAAATCAACATCAAACCAAGTAGGGCCCATTTGCAAACATAAGCTAATCTCCCCAATAGTAGACATTTGAGAACCATCAAAAGCTTTAACATTGATGGCCCCATCCTTGATTTCATACATCCCCTTTCCAAATGTCTTGAGTGTTATTAATGGGCAAATGTTGAGGCTGGATCCTCCATCGATCAGGACCCTGGTGATAAAATAATCCTCGCATTGCACGGTGATGTGCAATGCCTTGTTGTGACCCAACCCTTCTGGTGGCAGCTCATCTTCATAAAAAGTGATATTGTGACTTTCCAATACCTACCCTACCATGTTTGTCATTTCTCCTCCAGTGATGTTGCTTGGTACATATGTCTCACTCAGTACTTTTAATAAGGCATTCTTATGTGCATCGGAATTTTGTAGCAGAGCTAGGATAGAAATCTGTGCCGGTGTTTTATTCAGCTGATCAATGACTGAGTATTCCTTCACTTGTATCTTTCTCCAGAGATCATCGGTCCCAGTTTTAGTGATGGTTTGTCGACCAGAGGTTTGCTTACTCGACTCAGTCAAGTTTTCCGGGGTATAAACCCTACCGGTTCTTGTCATACCCTGTGCCGCAACTACTTCCTCGAACTTGGATTTCCCTTTCCTTCTTGCCTCAGCTGTGTAGTCCCATTGTATGACTTTTATGTGGAATGGTGTTATGGCTGCCATTGCTACCGGAATGGGTACCCTTGCTTTGGAAGGTAATACAACAACTTCAAATGGTACAGGTGCCTTTGGGGACCCAAACTCGACCTCAATTGGTGTTGGCGTCTTCGTAGAGGATGGTGTTTCAAACTCAAGTGGTATGGACATGTCCACCTTGGCATCTCCAGAAGGCTGAATCTGGACTACAATCGGATTAAGGGTGACTGTTGGTTTCTTTGGATCGTCGCCTTCTGCCATCAAACCGATTGATCCCTTGGGATCCCAATCATCCTCTATTTCAATCATGTGAACACCTATACTGTAACAACTCGACCAGTCGTTTCGAGCCCTAGCACGTCGTTCAGCAGTCTGAGGCCATGAGCAGCTTCATTTCAGGTATTGTGAATTGTTCGCATGGTCGGAATTTAAATTCAGGAAGAACGGAGTTAAATTTTAATGAAAACTCTCATTTGAGAAGCTTAAAGTTGAAAGAATGAACTAGGATTGGAATTTTGAGTAAACAACCTCGGAATCAGGATCTGAAGGCTCCAGTAGGTTCGTATGATGATTTCAGATTTGGGCGTATGCTCGGATTGGGTTTTGGATAACCCGGGAGCGTTTTGGCGCCTATTGTGTAAGTTAGCATTTTAGAAGAAATTTCTTAAGTTTGGCTTGAAGTGAATTTCAGTGTTATCGATGTCTGTTTGGGATTCCGAGTTTGGGAATAGCTCTGTATGGTGATTCTGGAGTTGGGAGCGTGATCGGAAGTGAATTCGGAGGTTCGTAGGTCATTTTGAAGCCATTTGGCTAAAGATAGAAATTTGAAGGTTTTTGAGAAGTTTGACAGGGAGTGGACTTTTTGATATTGGGGTCAGAATCCGATTCTAGAAGTTGGATTACGTCCATAATGTGACATATGACTTGTGTGCAAAATTTGAGGTCAATCGGACATGATTTGACAGGTTAAACATCGGAAATAGAAGTTGGAAAGTTCAAAGTTCATAAAGCTTGGATTGGAGGTCGATTCATGGTTTTAGCATTGTTTGATGTGATTTGAGGCTTTTAGCTAGTCCGTAAGGTGTTATGGGATTGGTTGGTATGATTGGTTGGGGTCCCGGGGGCCTTGCGTGGATTCCGGGTGGTTAACGGATTGAAATTGGAATTTGGAAGAGAGTTGAAGGCATCTGGTTGCTGGTATTTTCGCTTCTGTGGTTGGTTGACCGCAGAAGCGAACGAGGAGCCGCAAAAGTGGTTTTTGGCCCAAAGCTTGAGGATCGCAGCTGCGGTCAAAATTCCGCAGAAGCGGAACCGCATCTGCGGAAGGGGCATCGCAGAAGCGGGAAAGGGCAACATGGGAAGGAGCCGCATAAGCGGCCTTTGGACCGCATAAGCGGAACCACTGATATGGCATGGCTTCTGCAGAAGCGAAAATGACTGGAAGCAGAACCTTGTTTTAAATCGTGGGATTGAGTTCATTTCTCCTATTTCTTCAAGGTTCGGGCGATTTTTGGGGAGCTTGAAGAGAGGATTTTGTCGTCAATGTTGAGGTAAGTTACCCCTATCACTTTTGAGTTAAATACATTGATTATGTATGGATTTGTAGCATGTAAATGGGTAGAAAATTGAGGGTTAGAAGAAAACCTAGAAAATTATAGTATTGAATTTTAGCCACGATTTTGAGTATGGAATTAAGAGAAAATTACGTATTTGAGTTCCTAAGGTCATGGGTAACCTTTATCTTTGAAATTTTTCCGATTCCGGGCATGTGGGCCCGAGGGCATTTTGGTCATTTCACTAAGCGGAGTTGGGAATTTTATAATCTGAATTGTTAACAAATATTTGAGCATGTTCTCATTAGTTTGTCGTTAATTGGCTAGTTTTGGTGCATTGTGCGTTGGTTCAAGCCTTCGGAAGAATGTAGAATGCCGGTTTTGAGTCTAGGAGCGAGGTGAGTCTCCTTTCTAATCTTGTGAGGGGGAATCTACTCCATAGGTGAAGTAATTGATTATGTGTTCCTGTTTGTGGGGGCTACGTACGCACGAGGTGGCGAGAGTCCGTGCGTAGCTAATATTATGCTATTGTCCGGGTAGTTAGGACCCAAAAACATGTTGCACGTGGATTAATTGTGAACCCATTGGTAGCTTGAATTGTTTAACTCACATCAAATTAGTAAGTAAATTTCTAAAAGGATTAAACTTCATTTCTTATATTGTTAAGGGAGAATTGGTTTTATTTGTATAAATATTCCTCGATAAATTCTTATTTGACTGATTGAGCATGTATTTTATGTGTGCCTACATCGCATGGATGATTCGCGAGCAGGATAACTGTTTATTTATGGAATGGGCCGAATGCCTTGGTCAGAATAGATGCATCTATGGTTCGTGCTGCTCGACCCTCGGCAGTGCACAATTTACATTTCTGTTGGAGCGGGCCGTCGACCTCGGCATGATTTGCGCATGTTTATCTGTCACTTGAAAATTTTAAATGTGGAATTGGCCCTACGTTGCTTGAGATAAACTGATAAGATAATAAAGAACAGACTTTAGAAGCCCTTGATTTATTGTTGAAAGTGTTTACCTGCTTTTCTGGCTTCACAATTAGAACTTCTATACAAATC
This sequence comes from Nicotiana glauca, assembly GCA_026770625.1. Taxonomy (NCBI): domain Eukaryota; kingdom Viridiplantae; phylum Streptophyta; class Magnoliopsida; order Solanales; family Solanaceae; genus Nicotiana; species Nicotiana glauca. The sequence goes on along the minus strand of MU782648.1, from coordinate 4,197 downwards.
CATGATTATCCTCGCACTTATAGAATATTGCTAATTGACCTCTAGTGAGTGTCGGAGTTGGCCATCTCGTCTGTGCATTTGTACACTCACTGAGTACACGTTGATTACGTACTTATACTACACTTCTGTGCATTTTTATTGCACAGGTATATACACCTCTAGCAGCCTGCTGAGCGTAGCAGCATGGATGATTCTGGGACTAGGTGAGCTGCATTGTTTGAGACGACCCGCAGCTAGGGTAGTTCCTTCTAGTGTTTTCTTATTATTTATTGCCCATCCACTGTATTTCAGACATATGTTGCATTTTATCTTCCATATCGATAGTTGCTCATGCACTTGTGACTCCGGGTTTCTGGGATGGTTTGAAGTATTGTATTAACTGTTCAACATTTAAATTCGATTTGAAACTATATCCTTTAAAATTTCTTAATAATGAAGGAAAAATGCTGGATTTCAAAAGTGTTAAAATGAGATTTAATTAAGTAATTTGAGTTGGCTGGCCTGACAGCGGTGTTCGGCGTCACCACGACCCTTAGTGGATTTTGGGTCGTGACAGCAGGGTATCAGAGCACTAGGTTCTCGTCGGTCTTACAAGTCATGAGCAAGTCTAGTAGAGTCTGTACTTATCCTCAGGAGGCTGCAGGACTGTTAAGAGTACTTCCCTTCTTGATTTCCTTTTCGTGCGGTTCGATTCCTTCACGGCTTATGCCTTTGATTTCTTCCTACTCAATCTTACGCGAGCACTTGTTATAAATCGAAAGTTGAAGAATTGAAATGGCACTACAAATATGGTGCGGGATAATTTTTCCCGGCATAGTTGATTAGATTATGGTAGTCGCGTTATGGAGGGATATTCTATTATTTCAGCTCAGTAATAGAACTTCTAAGAGCCCTAAGGCTAGGCACATGTTGCCACGATGCTTATGAGCAATTATTCCACAGTGTTGTTATGATGGTGGGATGTTTGCCCACGTGTCGGGCAGTGAATGAATTGAAGGGAGGTTTACTCAGTGTGTAATCAAGGGATTCAGTATTTTATTCCCGGAAGGGGAAAGTCAATCAAACTAAGGATGGTTAGGTGTGGGCTGGTGAAAGTAATGAGGCTTGGTATTTACGAGCGTAGTTGAGCTTCCTTTTATAAGAGGGTGTCATGGTCCTAATTGAACGTACTAAGTTGTTGGCATTATAATCCGCTACAATTTGCCTTTATGGCAGGGTATTGTGAAATAATATTGGAGGTACAATTGTCAGATATCGCATGATGCGGTGGTTTAAGGTCGAATCAGAATTTTTAATATTGACGGCTCGATAAAGATGACCTTTGGAAAGGTTTAAAGTTAGTAGCAATGGTGGGTTCAAGTGCCGCAAAGATAGATTTCATTTAAGGCAACAATTGAGCAGCAAAGTATGAGGAAGGACATGTGGGAAGTGTCAGGTGGTGTTTAAAATTTCTAGAAGGCCAAGTATGAGAGGCAAGGTCGAGTGACCGATTAAGGAGATAAGTTCCGCCAAAGTGGGAGAGTGGCGGGTGTTGCATATGGGCTTGGTGGTAGGAAGACTAGCGCCCTAAGGAGAGTTTGGATCGAATTGGGGATTTTAATGATTGGTGATTAAAGCCTGCGGGTATGATGTGAAGTATGGGCTATTATGCGGCAATGATTGATATGGCGGAAGGGAGCTGCTTCAAATGAAGGAGGGTGCAGCATAACCCTGAATTTGGAAGGATGTTTCCGCACATTTAATTGATGTCCGCGAAGGGCGAATGGACTTGTACAACTGGAAGGTGAGCTCGGACTCAAGATGGGATATTGGTGTTATAGTGAATGTACCCCGTGCAGCGGCGTGGGAAGATGTCGGGAGGTGATTCCCCTAGGTGGGTTATTCCCCGTGAGCAGATTAGCGGTCGCGTGGTTGGCGAAGCTTCTGCAAGGAATTATATTGGTTGTTTAACGAAGAGATCGGTCGTGCGAATGTGGATGATGTCTCAGAATATGAAAGATGGGGATGCACAGGAAGATTCAGAGAAATTTTGATAACTTATGGCACGAGGTTATGTCAATAAGAGGTAAAAAGGTCAGGCGAACTCAAGAATGGTGAAATGATGGCTTCAAGCTAAGTGGGAGAGTCCCACAGCCTATGATTGGACTGTATGATTAACTACTTGCGTGATTTTTGGTTATTCAGCTACAAGAAAGACCATAAGTAGTACATTGAGCGGAGGAATTATTAAGGATGTGCTATGGTTAGCCTTCTAGGCTCACGTTCAGACTTGGAAAAAAGTTCAAGATTTATGCCTGGTATAGATATAGGTTTCAGAGGAAGTGATTTCGCCGGGCGCTTCGCCGAGAGAGTATTCGCATGTTATAAGAATTACGGAGTGAATTATATTTGGGACCAAGTCAGAGCGGGTGGCTCTCAGCAACGGTCCTAATGGAACTCAAAAGATAAAGTGTGGTACCTAATGATTTCAAGCCTATAAGTACAACTAAGAATCAAGCTCTGTAGCAGCTTATGCGAAGGTGCCCAGAATGTTCTATGATGTGTTACCTTGTGGTGTAGCATTTGAGAAATGTGAAATAATTCGTGAAATTTGAGACAACATGGTCTCGCAATTCAAGGTCACTCGGGGTGAGTGTAGAGGGACTATGTTATGTGTTGAAGAGAGTTAGTATTAATTCCAAAGCAATCAAGGATAAATTGGAAGGAAAGGGATTGATTAGCCATAGTTGAATTGGCATATTGGGGCCAGTGATTAGTTCATTCTGCGTGGTCAAGTTATGCGTATGATTTGTGGCGGTACGTGTGAGGCTTGTCGGCTGCCGTAATTGATATTATTAAGAAGCATTCTTCTGTTATGGCTTGTTAAGTGGGAGCGGATTCTGGAAGGGCTGGTGGCTTGGACCACTACTTGCAGATTTGCATATTCTACGGTTATGGGAATTTACCTGTGTGTTTCTATGATTCCCCCGAAGTGAGTTAAGTGAAAAGTTCATATATGATGAAGTGTTAAAATATTAATGATTGCAAAGTTATGATGAAAAATCGTGTTCTATCGCATGTTGGCATGTTGGGTGCAGTGAGTAGCATGGAAATACGAAGTGAGGATCAAGGTTGCAGTTCAGTGTTGACAAGGATGTCACGGGCTCGGATGATCAAGGAAAGGGTTAAATGATTAGAGTAAATTGGTATTGTCCTCTGCGTCACCTGAGATCGATGTGTTGTGGAGGAGGTTTTGCATCCTGGTTAAGGATTCTGGATCGCATTTCAGCGTTAGTGTGTCCGATGGTTTAGATGTACGGACCCGTTATTTATTTCAGAATATTGTGGGAGCATGTCCCACAGGAAGATTGCATAAATGTGGCACGACACCACATGATTGATTAAAGATATAAACCAACTATGAAGAATTGTGATGATATCGTTAAAGTGAGAATGGATGCCCGGAGGGCACTCAGATTCTGAGTTGTGGATTGTACTCCGGTTATGATGGTTGTCCTTGTGTGTTATGAGAGGTGGGGAATTAGTATGGACCTTTGAAAGGTCATTAGCTTAATTTGATATGATCAGGATCGACTTGAGGTCGGTGGATGGATTTAAATGTGAATTTGGGCTTTATAGCAGGCCAGTTGTGTTCATTTCAGTAATGTACTCCTTATGGAGTAGCCAAGGTGTCATCTCGTTGTCAGATATTTTATGAAGTGATACATTGTGCCGTGTGAGTGGTGAGATGGCCTGAGGAATTGTGTATGTGTAGAGGACCCGCATGGGAATGTCGTATTATGAGCAAATGGCTCTTGAGATTCAGATCTTGTACCGTACCTCAGTTGTGCTTGAGTTTTGTAGCCTATATAGCTATGTGCTTTCTCATGGATGGTATTATGCACTTAACGTGCTTGCGATCGAAATTCGATATTTTTATTGTAATGAGCAGATTTAGCTTGAAGTGCAATCTCCTTATGTGAGATCTATGTATGGATCGGGTGGCACACCGCTGTCACACCTCTTTTTTAGGCTTACTACATCCCGTGAAGGATATAATAAAAAAAGTTTTTCCAATTAAAGGACGGTCGGAACAGGATTAGTTATTTAAATTTTCAGAGTCACCACTTGAGAATATAATGTTGTCTCAAGTCACCGAATTAATCCCGCACCGAGGAAAGTTTGACTCTGTTACAGTCTGCGAACTAGAAATCCGGA
>MU782640.1:17485-40735 GCA_026770625.1 Nicotiana glauca | reverse complement strand
ACAAAATATATGTGCCTCATTTTACACCACAAGTTCAAAAGTCTTCTTTCTTTTCTTAAACTCCGTGCCCAGTCAAACGGGTTCACATAAATTGAAACGGAGGGAGTAGTAATTATTTTCTTGCTAGTTTCATTACACAAACGCGTATCATCTTTCACACTTTTTCTTGTCCGAGATCCTGTGATTTCAGGTAAAAATGTCTGGCTCAGTGAACAGAATTGAGAACGACCGCCTCGAAGATCACAGGGAAAATGATATAGCTATCCCGACCTTTGGAGCACCACTACAGGATCCCGATAACACACCCAGACCAGTACTAGCGGACACGGACTCACAGGACGCACATCAAGTCAACGAAACTTCTCACGCAGACAGAAGCGTGCGACAAAGCGACCGACAGGAAGTTCAAAACATCCCGGCCCGGGAAGAACATGAAGTAGGTCTTCACAATATTTTTGAAATGTTGTAGGCACAACAACTAGCCATTGCTTAGTTGCAAAGCCATCCGAGGGCCCCCAGTGCAGCAACACCGCAGACAACTTCCCCTGACGAGCGCACCATCACTCACGCATGCACGAAGAAAAATAACGACTTTCAAGATGACCCCACCGCAGAAACATACGCCGATGTCATCGAAGCAGCAGCGGCGGAAACCGACAAGTTGGAGGCCGAACAAAGAAAGGAGGAAACACCATATGAAGTTGCATCTTGCTCCTTGTTAGGACGAATGAGATCACATCCGGCTTTGGATGGACAGACAACCTTGGCCTTTGCTCAGGGTTTAAATAGAGCATACCCACCGATCCCAGGTCGTTTCAAATGACGATTAGCCAGATACCCAGCCGAGATTCGTCCATACGTCCGTACCCAGCACCGGCCACTAATTGGGGCCATGAGCAGCCATCCAGAAACCTCAGCAGAAATAGCACACCCAAGTAGGCTTTCCACGAAGAAAATAATACCAAACGGATGGAGATACCGTCTATGCGCCGCTAATGGGAGGAACACCTCAAGATCCAACCTACCTTGTAATGGTAGGGGAGTAGTTCGAGGGCGACGTCCCCGGGGAACCTCCAGCAGAACCAGATCCGGAGAGGCACAGCTGGCAGATGAACCTCGTCCAGCAGAGTGCGGGCTCAGCATTGTTATGCCAAATATCTTAGTCACTATAAGCAAAACCAGGAATGCTGAGAGACTCAGGCCTACTCGACCAAGGCCCCTTCGAAAGAACCGCAACCCAACACATAATCCGTAGGACGCAAGAGGCAGCGGGGCCACGAATGAATCCCATCCCGGAAATATGACAGCCGTGCTACTGTCAAAATTGCCGACGAATACTATCGAATGGTCAAGCTCAAATCTGGCCCCAAGGAAAGAAGACTACCTGGAATGATGAAGTAAACAAGCCGCGATGTGTCACTACGATAATGGAGGAGCGGCGATGCCCTCCAAGAACTCATAATGTGGGAGGCAAAAATACCCGCCACCGAGACAAAGAAAGATCCAGGGAAGTATTTCTAAGGATACTGTCACGACCCAAATTAGGACCGTGACCGGCGCTCAGGAGCTAGTGCTCCCAACTAAGCCTCATTGGAAATTTTACAGAAAATCAGACAGAGTTTCCCCTGTTTTTGGACCATCCCAAAAACTTTTCTGTCTCAAATTAGCAACCAAACATCCTAATGTTACGGAAAATGATAAACTTAGTGGCTTCAATTTTAGGAACTCTATTAGAGGAATATCTTGGTTCCTGACTTAGTATAAATGCATGAGGCTTCTAGAACCCTTTGTTATTGAAATTCTTCTCTTGTCTATCTAATATATCCATCGAGTCTTCAATTTACCTTGCATGAAGGTAAGTACTTCTGTAATGGCACTCTCCTGGTGCTATAGGGGTCAACTCATACTAATTTCAAGAATAGACTCTATGACACACGGTAAGACTCTCATTGTGAAAAAATAGGCCTTCCATTGGCCTTGTCTATTACTATCAATTTTCTTTGTTAGGAGACGATTGCCTATCTAGTGGCAACATTTGATGTCCTTGAACTTATAGTCAAATTATATTATCGGGTGATTGATCTGAGTAACACAAGAAAAGGATAACGATGACAGATTCAGTTATTTAACCCTAATCTCCACACACCCACGAAGAAATATGAAAGAAAGACAAGACATATCCTATCACGCCCTCTCAGAATCACGATTATAGGAATGGACGACTACATAACCATAAGTGATATTCTACTACCGACTTGTGCTCCATTAGTCACAAGAATAACCTGGCTCTGATACTAACTTTGTCACGACCCAAATTAGGACCGTGACCAGCGGTCAGGAGCTAGTGCTCCCAAGTAAGCGTCATTGGAAATTTTACAGAAAATCGAACAGAGTTTTCCCTGTTTATGGACCATCCCAAAAACTTTCCTGTCTCAAATCAGCAACCAAACATCCTAATAGAAATTCAAATGACAAGGACTTTATCAATTAACCAAAAATAAATATCTACCTTCAACAGTCCACCCACTAACAACTAGAAATACTACTTTATCTCCAAATTTTTATAAGAAAGAGCGTTACTCAACATAAGTCTATAATAACAAGGTCAAGTACAATTTAGCTAGATAGGGTATCCTCTCTCTCAACTTGAATCTGATAAGCTTAATACAAAGTTTCAACTGTAGGAGATTCTTACATAAAAGTGGCAACTATTAAAGGATCTCATAATATCTCAAGTTGTTATTTATCTAACTCTTCGTCCCATATAAAAAAATAAATTCATACTGCGAGATTTTCTAGTCTTTACCTTCTTAAATGGTTTCTTAGTTGCATGACAATCATATCTAGCTCTTAAATTATTATTTTTTTCTAGCAAGTTCAACTTCCACTTAATAGGTCGGAGTCTTCGTATGTGAGAGTATTGCCTTGGTTAAAGGGTTAACCAACCATTAGTCAAGCGTCTAAACCTAAGGCATCACATACCTAGCCAGTTGATAAAGCCTGGAGTTATATGTCAATACATCCATCGTCTGGATTAATTTCTTAAGTACCTATCAGGTTTGTGCTTTCGACTATCGAGAAGGAAACGATTCATAAAAAGTTTACCAAACATATCTCTAAGTCATTTTTGTCACTCCTAACCGCGTCCCTAACAATATGGTTTCATTCCATATATTTGACATATGCTCTAGTCGATAAGTTGCTAGATCAACAAGCCTCTCACTGGAACATTATAGAGCTTATAATGCTTTAAGTATTTCTTCAAGAACCTCTGAAGAATCTATACAATAACAGAAAATGATAAACTTAGTGGCTTCAATTTTAGGAACTCTATTAGAGAAATATCTTGGTTCCTGACTTAGTTTAAATGCATGAGGCTTCTAGAACCCTTTGTTATTGAAATTCTTCTTTTGTCTATCTAATATATCCATCGAGTCTTCAATTTACCTTGCATGAAGGTAAGTATTTCTGTAATGGCACTCTCCTGGTGCTATAGGGGTCAACTCATACTAATTTCAAGAATAGACTCTATGACACACGGTAAGACTCTCATTGTGGAAAAACAGACCTTCCATTGGCCTTGTCTATTACTGTCAATTTTCTTTGTTAGGAGACGATTGCCTATCTAGTGGCAACATTTGATGACCTTGAACTTATAGTCAAATTATATTATCGAGTGATTGATCTGAGTAACACAAGAAAAGGATAACAGAAGACATATCCTATCACACCCTCTCAGAATCACGATTATGGGAATGGACAGCTACATAACCATAATTGAGATTCTACTACTGACGTGTGCTCCATTAGTCACAAGAATAACTTGGCTCTGACACCAACTTTGTCACGACCCAAATTAGGACCGTGACCTGCGCTCAGGAGCTAGTGCTCCCAAGTAAGCGTCATTGGAAATTTTACAGAAAATCGGACAAAGTTTTCCCTATTTTTGGACCATCCCAAAAACTTTCCTGTCTCAAATCATCAACCAAACATCCTAATAGCAATTCAAATGACAAAGACTTTATCAATTAACCAAAATAAATATCTACCTTCAACAGTCCACCCACTAACAACTAGAAATACTACTTTATCTCTAATTTTTTATAAGAATGAGTGTTACTCAACATAAGTCTATAATAACAAGGACTATTTAAGACACTAAAATAATGACTATGGAGCGACTCTAAGAGTTCAAAGCAAAGACCATAATAATTGATAAAGTTTCCGCCCATGCAAACAAGTGCCAGGCTCACCAAGAATTCTCAATCTGTGCGCTCTAATTAATAAAATCCTCGCCCGCGTCAACTGCTGTCTATGAAAAATAATTAGCGGGGAATGAGTCGCTAGCTCAGTGAGTAATAACACTTAACCACAATCATTTTTATTGGGGACAAGTCAAAAAACATGCTTGTATATGAATCGCAAAATAAAATGCCCTTTTAAAACGGTAATAACAAACAGTCTCATCATGTATTTCCTGTAAGAAAATCAATTTAACAATTTAGTAATAAACTCGGTAAATACTGTGCCATTGTAAATCTTTATATTCGGGAGGTTTCTAGAAAAAGGATCATGTAATCTGTATCACTGTGTGCACCCCTTCGTAAAAGGAGTCAAATATAACTGTAGGTCCCTACTCGAGGGAAAACTGTAACCGTATGCTAGTTCTACCTTCTTACTAGCGAGGATTATAACTGTATTCAGTAATCGGTAAATACAAGGTGCACTAGGTCTAACGAACCCGCCGTTAGCTACGGGATCCTTCAAAGTCTCCTCCCATTTATACTCTTTCTTGTAAACAGTAGATACTCGTACAAAAGCATTTTCAAAATAATAAAGGGCATATCGTTTCTTATCAAATCTTGTAATTTTATTTCTGTAATGGTAATCATGTCTCAAGTAACAGTAAAACATGTCTAGTAACAATGAGAATAATTCAAATAACTGTAACATCTCAAGTAACGGTAAAACATATCCAGTAACGGTAAAAATATTTAGATTAACTGGTAAACATCCCAAGTAAACTATTTGGTATCATATCAAGTAAAGGACTTGTCCCACATGCAATTTCAAACATTCGGTAACACATTTATTTTCAAAAATCATATATAAACCATGCAGGTTATGAAAACACAAATTATGGTAAGATTACTACTCACAGTACTCGTGCCGAAATACCAACGCGTCACTTCAAGCAATCCATAGAACTTCTTTCAATCAAAATATAATCACATCATATTGATCTAGTGTTAACTTACTTGTATAAGCTAATTCGTAACTAATTCAAGATATTCCACTCTTAAGATTTCAATGTTTGATCCTCAATTTGTCAAGTTGAATTTTTGTCCATACCTCTAAAAATAGTCCTTTGTCTTCCTTGTATTCTTTAGTCTTAGCAAATTTTTGCATCTAAGGAAAGTTGTTATAGCGGAACTATTTTATATATATATATATATATATTTAAAAGATTCTCATCCTTGTTTAAGCATTAATTGCCCATGTCTTTATCAAGGTATATTTTTAAAGCGGATTATTCACTCAAATATACTCCACTACTTCTATCTCCTAGTGGTATTCAATAATCTATTCACAAATTTGCCTTGTCAAATCTCAAACCTTTTATTTTAGCTTCTTTTCTAAATATATTGAAAATTTGCAAGGAATAAAATTTATAATTTACATCATATATCCTCTTGATGGTTTTAAATAAGCACAACATGTTAAGTAGGCATTTTGACTCCATACTTAAATTATTAAAAATACAAATTTGATACGGTTCATCTTGTTTGCTACTTAGCCTATTTCAGAATAAGATTCTAATTATTCATGGGTGTTCTCATATCTATATAAGTTGAATCAAACTACTTTTGAGTTGCAAATATTACTGTTTAACTCAACATATGAAAATTTATATCTACTCATGCTACAATTAACTCAAACTAGTTCATTATCTTCTAATTAAAGTCGTATTGTCTATTCACTATAACCTTCAATCTCATTAACCATGTGAATTAGAAGGAACTTGAATAATATTGTTGCTTATAATATTTCTTGCCGGTATAAACTTTCAGTATCCAATTAAATATCATAAACATCATGATCAAAATTAAAAAAAAATCGCTAGAAACCCAAGTAGAATCAAAGGAAGGGAAAAATTTGACCTTTAAGTCGAAGAGTGCTTTCACGGGTAGCAATTATGAGGTGAAATGTTCCTTCTTCAGTTGCTTTGTCTTGGAAGCTTTATTGACAAAACTCTATTCTTTTCGTTCTTTTGAAACTTTGATTGACGGCTGCTACTGTTTGTTTGTTTTTTTTTTCTTGAAGCTTTTGGCTTCACTCCCCTAAACCCTTTTGAATATTGCCAGATTGTTTCTGGTGGGCTTCGGCCCTTTTTGTTCCATTCTCTTTTTTTGTGCCAATTACTTAACTACCCTTTTGTTAAATGTGAGGTATTATAGATACTCTCCCCAACATCACGTCATCACATTAGTAAACCTCTCTCTCATCCTCTTAATCTTAAAATAAATCATGCATTCATAAATTCAGGAAGTTCGGTCACCCTCAACAACGGTATCGGACCAAAGGTCAACAGGGCGGTCCGCATTAACGAACCAAATTGCCCCCACATCCCAAATCCTTGGTGAACTCCAAATGACAAATCGATGAAAAGATCGTTCTCTCAATATAGCCTGACTGAGTCAGAGCTGGGACCTCGGGCTTTACACTATCAAAGGAAGCACAAATTATAAACGTTTTATTTGGACGACCACCGACGCTCTACCCGAAGGCGTCGACGGTCCCATCTCGACAAAGGAGCGAGATTACTCATAAAGGATAGAACTAGAATAAGCTGATAGGGACACACCGAGTCCCGAAACATCGCCTACACACCATGCTGTAAGAAAGAACTGCTTTTGCTCATTCATTTTCTTTTTACTAACCTGAACGCAGATAACTGGCTAGGATTTTCGGAGGTTCTCAAGACTCTACCCGAAGATCCCTAGGCCTCATATAGGTGAACATCGCGTTTTCTCCCTTCAGCTGGGCTTACGCCCCGAAAGGAACCTTGTTAGCAAGATTATCGATAGAACAACATACTAGAAGAAGGTTCGATGATGTCATCGGCTTTATTCTGATAGACTAACAATGAACGATGGTTTGCCTCTAAGAGCATCCCCCCTCGGGAGGACCCAAATACGGAAGACTAAACCCCTGTCGGGAATTATATGCTGGGCCAAAACGGTCTGAGAAGCTGTGCACGCACGGGTCGAGTTCACAAGGGCGAAATAATGTACAGCTATACCAAGCAATAAAAGGATATTTTCTCGGCATTTTATTCTCTGGACAAAGAAATCTCAAGTATATCCCCGGCAAGGGGCCCCCTCCACCGACTTTATTCTGAAATACTCAGAGACTCGATGCCTACAAATAGGCACTCGCGCGATCTCAGGATCGAAAAGTTCGGGCTCATAAAGCCCCTACAAGGTAACTCTGAGCTCAGAAGAAGCAGTCTTCGTGCTTAAACAACTTGATGACTTGGAGGCTGTCTTCAATCACCATACGCTAGAAAATTCGAAATTGTAAGACCCTTAACGGGCAAACTCGGCATAACCAGGTCCATTCTACATCACCCAAGAACTGTAACACCTCAACAGGCATGACAAACTGTGAGACCTCAACAAACATGATAAACTGTGAGATCTCAACAGGCATGGCAAACTGTATGACCTCAATAGGCATGAAAATCTCAAAGTTTAGGCTATACATAACATTTTTAAGAATCTCGAAAGGGCATGCCCTCAATGTAGACGCCTAAACTATCACTCAGGATAAAAAATAGCTATGGCCAAACGCATATGACTATGGTTAAAATAGCTGATACAGCCAAAATAACGCGACTCGGGGATGCCCGACTGTCTCCAAATAAAAATCATAGGCCACTACTTCGAATATATTTTGGAAAGGATCGGTTAAAATAGGCTTCCCTTAAACAGGAAAACAACGGCCACAAACCTTCCGAGGTGCTCGAAATATCGCCGATAACGACTTGAAATTGAGGTTCTTCTAGAACCGACGACAGGTCAGGCAAAAATCTTTCAAAAAGACCTTAACGAGAGAAAAACAAAGCCTAAAAAAAGCCCACATGCAAAAATAGCATAAGAGCCATTGTCGCCAGCTAAGCAAGCCTACGGGCCATATATCAAAAGGTCTCTACGACCAAACAAGCATAAGAGCTATTGTCGCCAGCCAAAATTGACAACTTGAGGATTAAAGTGAGCTCAAGTCGTAACCCGATTAAGAGACCAAATCCAAATATAATTAAATAAGCAAGCCCCCGGGCCACATATTGAAAGGTCTCAATGACCAAAACAATGTGCAAAGCACTACCCTATTCGGGGAATCGAAAGGTGCGTAAAGGTCAATTACAGCCCTAATCGTAAAGCAACTCAGAGACTGAACCTGCAATAAGCACAAAACTACAGCATGCCTAAGGGCATGACACAGACGCCACGATCGCCAGACGAGTGAGCCTCCAGGTCATCCGCTTATAAGGTTATTTTGAACTGAGGTAAAAAATGCCACCATTACCCGCCCGTGCGGACATGGAAGAGCTTAACGGACAATTACAAATCGAATTGCAAAACAACTCGAAGACTGGACCTAAATGGACGGACAAAGTGCAGGGACCGCAATGCTTGCTCGCATCAAGAACCACACTTAGGACCCCCGAGCTAGCCCGGTAGGTCCCGAAACGATAAGGATACCGCCAAACATCGAAATTGGCCCGATCAAAGGCAATAACAGAAAGTGATGCGGAAGAAGTAAGGCTTCAAAGTCTCTTCTTATTTCACACATGCAGAGGGAAAAAAGGGATGGAGGCACACTCTCCATAAACAGACATGTTCTACATATATAAAAAATAAAGCAACAAAACGACACAATCTACAATCCGTTCCGAAGGGCTACATCTCGCCGAGTTCATTCCCCGCCCCGTCAGCAAGAAATGACCATGCGTCACGCTTATCCGTCCTTGCTCGATCCAATTCATCGGAAATAATAAAACCCCTCGCACCAATCTCCTCGAGTACTTCCCTTTAGGATCTGCAGCGGACGTATTCCTCGATCTTTTTCTCTCGGTCGAGGGCTCGCTTTAGTTGGCCTGAGCCTTCGTGACATCCTTCATACGGATCGTCATCGCCCGATCAGCGTTGGTTTGGCTGAGTATCGCCTTAGCCCAGGCGTGAATTATATCAGCCCTGGTCTTCGAAAGATCAAATTCTAATTTCTCGATCATATCTGCTTGGATTTTGGAATTATCTCGAGCAAAGCAAAGTTGGACTTCTAAGGAAGGAACCTTGGACAAGGCACTTGCCTCCTCTAAAACATGAGCTTGCACCTGAGCCTTTAGCCCACCGCAAGCATTGCTGGCGCGATCAATATCACCCTTAAGGTACTCCATTGCCTCCGCCTTTTTCTGCAGTTGATATAACAGAGAAAGGCGTTAACCTAAAAAGGTAGAAGAAAGCAAAGCTTGAGCTGCATAAAGTTACCTGCTCTATCAAATAACTCTCATAATTTGAGCACCGGTACACTTCGCATCGCCAATGCAACAACTCGCCCTCCTTCTCCTTGCTAAGAAGCCTAAGAGATTCTCCCTCAACCCAAACTTTTTGAAACTTGGCCCCTTGATGGACTAGCTCAAACATCAGTCTGTAATAGGCCTGCACAAGGAAAATTCAATGACGAACGAATAACGCGGAATACAGGGAAACTACGCCTAAACTCACCACGATGTGAAGCCGACAAACTTTCTCGAAGTTAGAGCATACTCCTGTTGATCCTGTCCCTTCGCTCCCGAGAGAGCCAGCCTTGGGTAGAGCATATCTGCTCGAAGGCATCCACGACCTAGAATCAGGTACTCCGGAGGCAGCGAACTCAAAAAATGCTTCTCCTTGGAGACACTGGCCTGGTCAGCACCACTAGAAGCTCCATCGCCTCGAGAGGCGGGAAGAGAGGTTAACGACTCTTTCCCCTCTTCGGAAGAGCACTTCCTTATCTCAAGGAACTGCCCGATGCCTGCAAACAGCATATCCAATACAAGTAACAAAGGGGAAAAATATTACCTCGAATATATGAGGGCCGAGGCAAAGGCAACACGTGTACATACCTTGGTATTTCGCTCCCCACCTGATGCGAAGCACAGCTCGCCACCGACATTCGTCGCAGGATGAATGGATTGCCAGCCTCCTGACCCAGCTGAGCAGATAAGAGACTTCGTCTGGCATCCATGAAGTTGCTATAACAAGGTAAAAACACCATTATTTAACTAACTTCCGCTATAGGTACAACCTAAAAAAGCACCAGATGCTCCACTCACGTTCGTAATTCCTCCCTTTGGGGAATGGCAAAAGCTCCAGGGGGACAATGTCGATCGTCCGAACCCAGACAAACCAACCGGCCCATTCTCGACCCCCTTACTCTTTATCATCGATAACAAAGGGCGGGGATGAATGACACTTCAGGGTTAGCAGGCCCTGGTGATAAAAGAGCCGATACAGTCGGATGAGGTGATCGAGCATAAATTCAAGATCAGCCTTCTCCACAAAGAACCTCATCATCAGCACCACCCGCCAAATTGACGGATGTATCTGCGCCAAAGTAACCCGATACTTTAATCAAAACTCAAGCACGACCCTGTCAAGGGGCCAAACGTAAAAGTTACATGTATACACTCAAAAATCCATCAGCAGAATCCATAACGTTCTCTCCCGAAGGAAGCATCTGCAGCACTACCCCCTTACTCCATTTGCAGTATTTTTTCACCATCTCCAAATGCTCTGCCCTTATCAAAGAAACAGCCGTCAAAACAAAATCCCTAAGCTCCCGAGCGCCGCGAACAACACTCTTCGCTCTCTGCCATGCCGCCACCGAAGTGGTTTCCATGATTATGGTAATACTAAATAGCGCAAAGCAAGGGCGCGCACCAACACTTTTTGCACCTAGGGAAATGAGGAACCCTATGGCAAAGCGGGAGCACAACTACCTCAAAATAGTGAAGTCCTGCAAAGAAGTGGAAGCCGCCCCACTAATATGATAAGAAAAGGCAACGTTTTGCCTGCCAGGAGTTAGCCCCGGGGAGCTTATGACATCGATATAGTCCAATGGGATGATATCCGACCCCGAAAGTATCCTTTGACAGGAACCTAGGACTCGAGGAACCGTCTGCATTATCTCTGAGCTCGAGATAGCATCCCTCCTCGAGGATCCCGACCGATGAGAAACCAGAATTTGTGAAGCTTCCCATGCTGTCACTCAATGCGAGGTAATTTTAGATTTCGTGATTCCTTTCTAAAAAAAAAAGAAAGAATAAATGCAAGAAGCTCCAATCGCGAAAGCTATGCAAAAAGTTCGAAGCGGTGCCTGAGTGTAGGCAACCACTCA
Organism: Nicotiana glauca; assembly: GCA_026770625.1. Classification (NCBI taxonomy): domain Eukaryota; kingdom Viridiplantae; phylum Streptophyta; class Magnoliopsida; order Solanales; family Solanaceae; genus Nicotiana; species Nicotiana glauca. Next base: position 29,293 of record MU782640.1, on the reverse strand, counting down.
GCAAAAATCTATCTCCTACATATCTAAAGGAAGCTGTCTACATCAAAAATCAAAGGGACCCCCTAGTACCTAAAGCTGGCCTTTATCCAGGGTAATACCTTCGATGGCCTCGAAGTTCGACACATTATCTCCATGCGATTCGGAAGGCCTAGGCACCCCAGACCTAACCAATCAACCCAGGGTTGCCCCGAGGTACGACTATGGTCTCGAAAGGGAGCCATGTCAATTAGTAGAGGAGCTGAAAGAATGCTCGCACCCCGGCCAAATATCAGTAATCGAGAGTAAAAATAGGCATTCAAAGGGGCCTCAAGGGGTGTAAAAATATATAGTTATTCAGCGCAAATCGAAAGAAGAGATCAAAGGGATATACTCGTATTCATAAAAATTCATGTACAACAGCCCCTGAGGGATCCTTACATATGATTACGAAAGGTTACAAATGGTCCCTACACAGAAGCAAAGAAGCAAAAGGGGAATACATGAAGAAAAGGCCTAAAACCTATTATACCCTCGAAGATATACCTCTGGTGATAGAATCTTCAAACATTGTGTCCTTGGATGCACGACCTCAATAACCCACCCCAGTCCTCAAAGTAGCACTTCAGAGGAGAAGACAAAAAAGAAGGTGGAAGGAGCAGGAGGGGTGTAACGACCCGACCCGTCATCTCATGTATTTCTATCCTGTTTTCCCCATTTTATGCTTCTTCATGTTTCAATATACGTACTTGGTGAATTTGATTTGGTTTGGATCGAGTTTGGTAGGAAATGGGGCAATTAGTCTCTTTAAGGAAAGGTTAGTTTGGAAAAGTCAATCGGATATTGACTTGTGAGTTAGGGGGCTCAGAATTGATTTTTGATGATTCGGTTAGTTTCGAGGGATGATTTAAGGCTTAGGAGAGCAATCAGAAGTAATTTTAGAGGTTCGGTGTAGACGTTAGCCTAATTTGGCGAAGTTAGGATTTTGGCAAAATTCGGTTGGTATGCGAGATTTTGATCTGAGGGTCGGAATGAAATTTTGAGAGTTGCAGTAGCTTCGTTAAGTGATTTGGGATGTGCGTGAAAAATTTCAGTTGATTCGGAGGTGTTTAGGTCGGGTTTTGATCGAATGCAAGTTTTGGAGGTTTATAGTTAAACTTAGGCTTCGATTTGATGAAATTTGATGATTTTGATGTTAACGCTAGTGTTTTGATGGTTCGAGCAAGTTTGAATAAGGTAATAGAATATATCTATGCTTTTGGTTGAGGTCCCGAGGGCCTCGGGGTGATTTCGAATAGCTAACGGAGAGTTTTGGGGTGTTGAGGAGTTGCAGATTTTACAACAGCAGTTGCAGGCCAATTTGGCCTTCGCGTTCGTGAGGTAGGGTCGCGTTCGCGTAGGCCTGAGGCCGTTGGTCTTCGCATTCGCGTCTGGAACCCCACGTTCGCATAAAGGGAGTTTGGGGGTCCCTGTCCGTTGTTCATCGCTTCTGCGATCGGTGACTCACGTTCGCGTAAGGGGAGTTGGTTGGCCTTCGCGTTCGCGCTCAGGGCGACGCGTTCGCGTAGAGTGGGCGGCTGAGGCATCGCATTAGCGGGAGGCTCCGCATTGGCGAAGAGTAAAAATGGCCCAGTGGATTTTTGGCCATCGCAAACGCGAGAGGGCCATCGCGTTTGCGAAGAAGGATTTGTCACCTGGGCAGAATGTTTTAAGAACATTTCATCCGCAACTTGGGTTCATTTTCCACCATTTTTGTGCGAGCTTGGGAGCCTTTGATGAGTGTTTTGAAGGGTTTTGACTGGGAATCAATTGGAGGTAAGTACCATGGCCTAGAAACATCATCTAATTATGATTTCAACATTTAAATTCATGGAAATTTGGTTAAAAAGTGAAGAATTAGGGCTTGAATTTTTGAATGAGAATTTGTGATTTGAGGGGTCAAATGGACTCCGATTCTTGTGAATTTGATATGTATAGACTCGTGGCAAGATAAGGAACATTTTGGTGTAAAAAATTTCTAACTTTCGAGAAGTGGGCCCGGGACTTGGGTTTTGTCAAATTCGTGAATTTTGATAATTTTTGATTACTTTCGATTGGGTATTGTCTCTTTAGCATAACGCGACATATTCGTTGTGATTTTGGGCAGATTCGTCGTACGAGGAGGCTAATTTGAGAGGCAAGGGCATAGCGAGCTAGACTTTGACCGTCTTGAGGTGAGTAATACTTGTAAATGATATCCTAAGGGTTTGAAACCCCGGATTTGCACATCATAGTGTTGTATTGAGGTGACTTGCACGCCGGATATGAGTGTGGGGTAGAGCACCGTTGGGGATTGTGACTTGGTCCGTCCCGGTTGTTGATTTTACCGCGTATTTGACTGAAACTACTTGTTATCATCATAATTCAGGCTGATTGCCATGTTTGTGCTTCGTGCCAACTTTGTGAATCCTTCGGGGATTGATATTACTGTTTTAGCATGTCTTGCATATTATTTGATCTCGGTCCAAGGTTTAATACTATTTTGCAAACTCAGTCGTTTTCCTAAGATTTGAAAACTTAAACAATATTTTATTGACGTTTTGAGATGAGGACTATCATGTTAATATTGCCCAAGTGGCTTATGTGTATTTCTGGACTGCGCATGGATCGGGCTGCGTGCCGCAGCAGTGATTTCAAAACAGTGGTAACAATGACACTGTATGATGTAACCTAAAATAGTGGTAACAATGACACGGTATGATGTGATTCGAAACAGTGGTAACAATAACACTGTATGATGTGACTTGAAGCAGTAGTAACAATGACACTGTATGATATAAATTGATCAGGTAACAATGACTGACCGGTCAGGTAACATTGACTGACCAGGAATAATTGATGCCACGAGATGGCTTGATATTGCGCTTGGGCTGCAGGAGCCCCTCCGGAGTCTGTACACACCCCAATGAGCACCGTCGGTGATAAATAAATATGGATGGCTCGGGCTGCACACCGCAGTGGGTACTGGAATGTACCATCATATCCATTACATTGCATTCATGCATTGGTTCCTATTTGTACTACGTGTCATGACATTTAGCACTCCCATTTCATTGGCATCCATGCTACTTCTTGCACTGTTTACCAGATACCCCGGTGTTAATTATTAGTGGAGTGCTATGCCCGAGGGGCTAACTTATGTGCTGATTTGCACTATCTGTCTTCGCATTCATTTCTTTAACTGTTGCAAAGAATATTTTCAAGGAAAGTTTTAACTGAGCCCAGAGGATTTTAAAAAGGTTTTTCACAGTTTTCACTGATTTTCTCAATTGAGGGGTTTTCTCTGCTTCTATACAGCATGACGATATGTTTTACGTGATTTCTTACCTCTCAGTTATTATTTACTTTTATTACTCACTGAGTTGGAGTACTCACTTTACTCCCTGTACCTCGTGTGCAGATGCAGGTAATTGTTCACCCGGTAGCGGGTTTTGAGCCGATTGGAGATCTTGCTATTGTAGCTGTGCCAGGTGACTGTCAGCGTTCGCGGCACCGTATTTCTTCCATTGATGTTAAATTCCAATATGTATATTACTAATCTTGTAATAGCATTAGGATTCTTTAGATGCTCGTGACTTGTGACACCCCGATTTCGGGCTGAGTCGGGATGGTTTCCCTGTTTTATCATGTTTATTCCGCACTTATGACTATATTATCCATGTTTTAGACTTACTCATGCTAAGTAACTATTAAAAAGGGTATTTATGTTCTATTGGCTGGCCTTGTCCTCACGAGAGGCGCCATCACGACCAGGTTCGGGAATTGGGTCATGACAAGGGGATGAAAAAATGCAGTAGTCCTCCGAAGCTCGAGGACCCTCTTTGGGAAAGGGAGCCTCGGAGAGATAGCGGACCGGACAAACCTCGGTCCACTTGTACGGCTACTTCAAATACACTTCTTTGAGCATTGAGCCGTGCAAGCTCCCGGCTCGAGGCAAAATTCCACGTCGAGCCGAGGTACGGAGGTGAGCAATGGTGTATAATCCAAGCCCCCTTCTGAGCAGCGGTGTATAATCCGAATGACTGTCTACATAAGAGGGAGACCGATTCCCTATCCATCGCCACCTCGGGACAACGGAAGCTGCAACACCAACATATCAACGACCATAGAGGGATAACACAATTATGCTCAACAAAGGAACGTCCCGGCGAAGGGCCATAGCTCAACTTAAGGGAACTCCTCCTAACGGTCCTGAGGCTATAAGCCCCAAGCACGATGATTCAAAGATAGAAGAATATGACAATAGGGAATAGGCAAAGCATGTCGATGAAGATACTGGGATAAGAAAAACAATGCCAACGCACCCATTTATAGGGGGCAACAACACGGTCATCGAGGCGTTGGAAAACTAACCGACGAATGCAATTATTGCATCCTTGAAAAACCAAATCGATGGCAGTACTTTTACCTTGAAGAACAAAAGTGACAGAGTATTGAGCAGGAGTTTATGAGATATGCCATCTATCACAAAAGATTGTGCCACGATGCGAATTTCCAGTGTACCATCGCCATGAGGAGTTCGAGGAGTCAATGGTAATAACCATTTCCCATCGCTTCGTTATGAGAAATGCGGAGATTATTTGTACACGGTGAAATCAGAGGGCCCAATTTCCCACCATCGATCCATCTCGAGGAAGTACCTCGAGACCCCAAGGACACGAAGCCACGACTTGGCCCTCTCCTTCGGGGCTTGTCAAGGTTCGATTTGAGGCCGAGATAAGGACAAAGGGGGGAAGCTTCCAAGACACGCGGTTGAGTCTGATAGGGCCGGCCTACCTACAGGCTACGCTGGGGCATCGAGTACATGTATTCGTAACCGAATTTCCTCTCCTATATAAAGGAGACTCGCCGTACATTGTAAGGGACTGATGTTGCTCCTACAATTCTACAAAGTGCAATAATATCTTTCTCTCTCTCTCTTCTTACTAAAACTTATTGGCTTTCACTGATACCGAGGATACCTCGATATCCTTTGCCTCTATATGTGTTGTTCATCGTACAACTCAATTTCGGTTATAAATAGCTTCGTTTGATTATATCTCAAGCTTTTATACTACTCTCGATTGTCCCTGCTAGCCCGAGTTCGACCTCAAGATCGACCTCGAAGTCCCTATAGGCTAAGCTGACATCCGGGTAACAGTCCCTTTGGTTCAGTCGTTACCTCATTTATCTCATGCCCCATCGTTAAAATTCCATATTACTAGCATCATAGCTTGGGAATAGATCACGTATTTTTAGAGTCCCATTTCATCAATTTAACTGTCTTTACCATTTTCAAGGAAATCACAACTCAACATCAATCCCTAAAGCTGATTCGGAAAAAGAAAAAGAAAACTTCGGTCCACGACTTTTGTACGCAATATATAAGCCAAAAATGCTATTTTAGGTCATCCAACACATTTGAAAGCGGAGAGAGCCATCACAGATTTTGAAAACCACGTAAGTCGTCTTGAGTTCTTACTTTTCCTTTTTTTTTTGTTTTTTATGTATTCTTGGGTATTAATTGAGATTTATACTATGACTATGCGTGGCTAAACTCGTTTATTCTGGGTTATGGTTTTACATGAATGTTGATACTGGAATATTGATTTGACGAATTAATTTATCATATTGGGATATTTATTCATATCCCGATCCTAATTATTTTACACCTAGTTGACAGTGAAATACTATATATGAATCTTGAGTTGAACTTGAAAGAGGTAAATCTTGATTGCAATATGATTGAATAGAGCGCGATCTTTAACCTAGTCATTGAGAAATTGATTTACTAATACGGATAGAAATATACCTATTTATCATGCTTAGCAAATTGTGCAAGAGATTATTAATGCGTTCATTTTATCTTTAATCTCATAGAAATATAGGATTTAGAATAAACTGAACAGGCTAGTAGAAGCTGTCGAATTTGTACAAGTATTATTGTCCTTACATGTTAATAACTCAGATAAAATAATAAGTCGATTCGATTGAAAAATTCAACAGGATTGTTAGCTTGCCATAACCCTGGAATAATATTTCTCATTTGAAATCAACCCTTCGTGTTAATTGTGCTTGTTAATTAGTTCCTTTTTAATAACAACTTTAGTTTGTAGAATTAATCTAACAAAAATCACTTTAAAATTGTTCTTAACTCGATAAATTAGAAATTGCTTGATTTAATTGGTAATTAATCATAAGTCCTTGTAGGAACGATACTCTAATCACTCTTTATTACTTGATTGACCGCATATACTTATGTGTGCGATTTACATAAAATAAGTTTTTTGCGCTATTGCTAGGGACTTCGAAATTAATTATTTCACTAGACCAAGCTTTTACTACCTATCAAGTCAAGTTTTAGACTTTATTTTTATATTTTCTAGTTTCCTTATAGTTTAGTATGTTTTAATTGTGTTAGATGGCATCTTTTAATAAAATTTTGTTGAATATTGATTATTCTTATTTTAGTTATCCCTGTCCACATTGTGGAGGACCACACTTGTGGTAAAATTATAAAAATGATCCCTGGAGCGAGTTGGAGGCGCCATCTCAATGTTTTGAGTGGAATATTTGTAATGAGTGTGGTGGTCAATGTGGACATTGGGACGGTCCTCCTAAATTTTATTATCCTTCCTCGGGCTCTTATTATTATTTTTCTAATAATATTTGTAAGTTTGATAAGATCATTGAAGTGGAGGATGTGAAATGCACTATTCGTATTATGGACATGGTAAGGCAAGTAATTGAGCAAAATGGTGAAACTAAAAAAAAACTGCCTTAGAAATCAAAGTACTGCATGCTAGAATGGAAGAATTAATGGGCCATTTTTAAGGAGAACCTCAAATGAACGAAGGGAGTGAGTTCCAATAAGACGTAAAAGTTAAAGAAGTAGATATAGCGAGCCAATCTTGGCTAGAGGAACAAGCTCAAGTAATGAAATTTCATGAATTTCTCAGTAATAGTCTTTCAAATATGGCAGAACAGTTGATAGAAGGAAGAACTAATCTTAAACAAAAGATAAACCAATTTGGCTCAGATATCCATAATTTGTAGACTCAATTTAATAAAAAGGTTGAGGCATCTGAGGCCCAACAACCAATTATTGTAGATACTAGCCAGTTTGTGGAGCATAAATAGGAGTTATAGTTATTTGACCAAATTGTTATTGATGATGCCAAGGTAGAAGAAATTTTGCAAAAGTGAGGATATCAAAAGTGAGGCGATTTTAGAGTTGGAGCACATTGGAACTCATTTTAACCACTTTTCAATATTGTGTTGGGATGATTACACGGGAATCAATCGTTTTGGGCCTATGGAGGAGTCAAGAAATGAAGAACAAGTGCATATACTCTAAAATTTGCTAGGCCATGAAGACGAAACGACATTCCTTGCTTAAAGGTCAAGAAATACAAAATGCGACATTATTTGCTTTGTTCATTTGTATTCATAACACCATACCAGAACCATAATCGTAAGCCTAGCTCAAATTTTGGGATATAATTTATATCTTTGGGGTGGAAGCAAAAGTGATGAAGTTGGTGTAAGTCAGGCTGTCACACCTCCTTTTTCCGCTTACACCCCGTGAAGGGTATAATAAAGGAGTTTTTCCACTTAAAGGACAATTGAAATGAGATTCGTTATTTTATTTCAGAGTCGCCACTTGAGAAATTAATGGTGTCCCAAGTCACCGGTTAAATCCCGAACCGAGGAAAGCTTGACTCTGTTAACAGTCCGCGAATCAGAAATCCGGATAAGCAATTCTGTTAACCTGGGAGAAGGTGTTAGGCATTCCAGAATTCCGTGGTTTTAGCACAGTTGCTCAACTGTTGTATTTGTTTTTATCTGATTTTCATATATATTCCATTTTTTATGTGCTTTTATTAATAACCCGCTTTTATTGTTGAGTTTTACAAGAATTGCAACGTCGTAAAAATGTATCTCGAACCACACCGTACCAGTACGCCCGTGGCTTTTAACACATTTTGACTTCGTTGAGATTTGGATTTGGGTCACATAAATGTACACCTGTATTTGAGAAAGTAATATTATTATTATTCGTGCCTAAAGCATCTACGCACTTATTAACTTTGGGAAAGACCGTGAAATTTACTAAACGGTCCTTCCACTTCTAATATTTTACGAGCAATTTATAGAGGGCCCCGCAATTGTGAATTAATTTATTGGGCGAGGCTCATCTCCATTTTTATTTTAAGGCCAATCCTAAAGCACACTATATTTGCTACTAATTTCGTCTCTAATAATAAAGGAAGAGTACTAATTGTTTAATTTTTCCTAATAGTTTTTACATTTAGGCCACAAATTCATATGAACCCAGGCCTTAAATCATATTGGGCTTGACTGCAACCCATGCAGCGACACCTTGGCCCAATTTAAATCTAGCTGGGGTCCAAGTCTTAGGCCATGCGTGTAAATATCCAGGCCCATGTGTATACCAGTAAACATACTGAATTTGGGCCATTCGTTGGAGCCTTGATTCAAATAACCATTAACATGCCCAAAATTAGAACATTTTTTCACTTCATTTACAGATTGTTATAATTTCAGCTCGAATTCAAATTTGTTTAGCTACTCAACTACCAGAAAATTTCCTTTATTCTATTAGCAGTAAGAAAACGCTACTGAACATGCGTAACTAAACTCGAAAGGAGAAAATAAACACCTGCCTAATTGTTATTTCAATTGCTTCATATATTTATCAAAAGTAAACAAAACATATTATAAATTCCTATAACTGATCTACAACATGCTTTAGATTTATCTATTGTCTCAGAAGATATATTGTTACCTAAAGCAGATACAATTATGAATCCTAGATTGGCCTGTCATCCTTTATCACTATAAGTTTTTGCGTTTTAGCCTTAGTAAGTAAGATCGTGAGTCTATGAGATTATAATACAAATCCATATTAGTTAGAACTAAGTATAACAGCAACAATATGGAAATTTAATTACAATTAAACTATTCCTAATTGAATACATATATTCCCAACAGTATTCTACATAATCCGAAAATAAAAATAGATGTAAACAAACGTCAAGTGCATAATTTCAATTCTTCAAATGTTTTTACAGTTTCAATCGACTGAGATCAGATGATATACCTGGAAATATAATAAAAAGCCAATGAGAATCTAAGGGATCAATNAATAGAAATAAAAAAATCAGAAAGAAAGAAAAATGAACACTCAAGCACAAAAATAAAAGAAAAATTGAAATAAAATTGAAGAAAAATGTAAACTTAGCTTTTTTTCGGGCTTTTTTGGTTGATTTGCACCCCTCAGATTCCATACGAAATCTATGGCATTTTAATACTATTTTTTCTTGATTTTTCGGGGTCATCGGAGAGACTTCTGTTCTTATTTGAGCATTTCCGGTGACTTTTGAGGGTCAAGATCGTCAAAAATGGGTAGAGGATGGTTAAAGGAAGGTCTGGTATGGTTTTTGAGTGATTTGGATAGACTGGCGTTCATCGGAATTAGGTTTCCGGCAAAACCTTTTTCAAGATTTGAGAGGAACCAGAGTGATTCGAGGGAAATGGAGTTTAGGGGTGGAAAGAGGAACTCTTGGTGGTTCAGGAGTGTTAATGGTGAAGTGTTTGGTGGTGGTGGCGTCTCCCGCCGGCGAGGGTTCCGGCAGGCTTTGGAAGAATATTAGGGCGGCTAGGGTTTTAATTAAGAGAAGAAGAAAAATGGAATGAAAGGGTGTATGTATATGGGATATATTAAAAATGATTTTGATACATCGTGACCGTCGGATTATATGGATCAATGGCCCAGATTGCGTGTTGCCTCTAAACGACTTCGTCCAATTAAATGAGCAAATGTCCTCATCCGTTAGATCAATCAAATGAACGGCCAAGATTGGCGACTCAATACGTCGTCGTTTTATTTAATTAATGGTCTGTGTTACTTGACCGTTGGATCAATTGTTTCAATGGTCCAAATCAACTATAGCTAAACGGCATCGTTTTGAGCTTCTGGGCAGACCGGGTATATCAACCTTTGGGCCTGGATCATTTGGGCTGGGAACTGATGGGTATTTGGGCTGGGGACTGATGTATTTTTCTTTTCTTTTATATTTTTGTATTTATTTTCTGATTTTATTAAATTGTTAAACCAATTATTTCTAGAAACATCTATTTTTGTAGTAATTTCAATTAAAAACTAAAATGCTATTTTTTGATTTTCATTAATGTGTTCCCAAAAATGAATTAATACCAAGATTGTAAAATTAAACTTCTATTGCATATTCGTATTTTTGTATATTTTTATGAATTATTATGCAACTATTTAACACAAAAATGGCATCAATATTAGCAAAAATTAAGAATCATTTTGTTTGGATTTTTTAGGAATAATTTGCTTAGGGCAAAAATCACGTGCTCACAGCTGCCCCTCTTCGCCCGGAAATACGAAGAGTTTTCGTGCAAAGACGAGTGAGCGGTAATGAGGGATTTTTGCCCATTCGCATATTCCATGTGAAGATTTTTTGAAAAGTTTGACCGCACCCTACTTCAGAGGTTGCCTACATATCCCGGGCTAAACAGAAATCAGGTCAGTGTAGTTCAGGAGTATCTGGTAGCTGGGATTACCAGGAGCTGTGATCTCATTGCTGTTGCTGTTGTTACTGCTTGCTGACTCCCTTATTACACCATTGTAAAGATAAAAGAAGCTAGCCTATGCTATGCCCTATGATTTACAAAATCCTATCTAATGTCTGCTATATTGTGTTCTTGAATTGCCTTGATCTTGCATCTTGCATTCTTTCAATATAACCTTGACTGTTGCCTTGATTATGTCTTGAAACATGTGTCCATTCTTCAGGTGGACTCCTATTTGCGATTGCTTGAAAAGTATTCCCTTGTTCTTCAGGTGGGCTCCTGCTTACAATTGCTTTGAAAAGTATTCCCTTGTTCTTCAGGTAGGCTCCTGCTTGCGATTACTTGAGAAAGTATTCCCTTGTTCTTCAGGTGGGCGCCTGCTTACAAAAATAGACAAACAAAGAAAATTTTCTGCCCCAGTATGGTGACTGGGCATATCATGTTATCAGATGTTACAATTCAAAGTTAGAATTTAGATTATACTTCCCTTGTTTTCCATGTGGGTGCCTGCTTACTGCATTTGAAAAGATATTCCCTTGTTCTTCAGGTGGGCGCCTGCTTGCTGAATTTGAAATGTATTCCCTTGTTCTTCAGGTAGGCGCCTGCTTACTGCATTTGAAAAGATATTCCCTTTTTCTTCAGGTGGGCGCCTTCTTACAACCAACATACAAAACAAAGAAAATCTTCTGCCCCATTTTGATAACTGGGTGCATGATGTTACTGAATGTTAACTTGAAATAAGAGTTGCATTATACTTCCCTTGTTCTTCAGGTGGGTGCCTGCTTACTGTACTTTTGGAATGTATTCCCTTGTTCTTTAGGTGGGTGCATGCTTGCTGTACTTTTGGAATGTATTCCCTTGTTCTTCAGGTGGGCGCCTGCTTGCCAATTTTGAAATGTATTCCCTTGTTCTTCAGGTGGGTGCCTGCTTGCCAAATTTGAAATGTATTCCCTTGTTCTTCAGGTGGGCGCCTGCTTGCCAAATTTGAAATGTACTCCCTTGTTCTTCAGGTGGGCACCTGCTTACAACTAACATACAAACAAAGAAAATTTTTCTGCCCCAGTTTGATAACTGGGTACAGCATATTATCACATGTACAAATTGAAAGCTAAAATTATACTTCCCTTGTTCTCCAGGTGGGCGCCTGACTGCTGAAACTTGAAATGGATTCCTTCGAACATTGCTGCTTTT